>JASKGM010010884.1:8133-37453 GCA_034509205.1 Ceratonia siliqua
AGTTGTGGGCTGCTTCTTTAATTGTAGAAATTTCTTCCTGCAAGATCTTTGTATCATCTCTGGCCCTATGAAAAGAGGCCCTTAGCCAATTTATTTGAGATTCCAAATCAGATGATGAGACAGATTCTGGTAGGTTTACCAGAGATAGAGCATCCTTCAATTTGCAGAACTCCAGAAAGGCACCCTTAAGGACATTTCTGTCATCTA
Organism: Ceratonia siliqua; assembly: GCA_034509205.1. Lineage (NCBI taxonomy): Eukaryota > Viridiplantae > Streptophyta > Magnoliopsida > Fabales > Fabaceae > Ceratonia > Ceratonia siliqua. The sequence goes on from JASKGM010010884.1 coordinate 8,341, forward strand.
CAATCCATCTTAATCTCTCAAGCATATCCAACAATTCAGGTTTATCAGGTTCAGTCTGAGACAAGATTTTCTCAACTTGTTCACTAATCGCATTACTTTGTAGTAATGAATTCTGCAGGTATGCAACTGTATTTTCACTTTGAATCAACTCATCCTTAGTAAGTCTAGCAGCTTCTAGCCCAGCTGACTTCTCCTGCAATTCCATCAAACATTTCTCAATCTCCAAATTCTTTTCATTTAGAAGACTTTTTAGATTGTCCCTATCTTGAACCAACCCCTTGCCTTTCTTAACTGCCATGGATAACTTATCCCTAAGCACAGCAGACTTCTCCTCTGATTGTTCAAGATCTTTCTGTAGAGAACCCTTTTCTTCTTTCAGTGCAAGAATTTCATCAGATGCCATTTTCAACTCATTTGAAAGCTTATGCACCTCTGATCTAATCAGCATCTCTTCTTCTAGTATATCCTCATAGAGCATCAATCCCTGATCCCTAACATATAAGAGACTTTGAATTCTTTCAAATAACTCAGTATCAGTATGAGATGACCTAGAGAAGGGATCACTCTGTTCTTTTATCATTTGAAAGCATAGATTAATGATCATAGATGTGTCAGAAGAGGAATAATCAATCTCTTTATCTTCCAGGTTAAGGCCAGAAAGCTCAACTAACATTTTCACTATCTGATCCTTCTCCATTGAAATTTGATGGTTCTTATCAACAATCTCTTCATATTTGCATCTCAAATCAGTTAATTCTGATTGAAGGTAATCTTTTTCCTGTAATTCAAGTAAATGTGATGCACTCAAGCCATCAATACAGTTGTGGGCTGCTTCTTTAATTGTAGAAATTTCTTCCTGCAAGATCTTTGTATCATCTCTGGCCCTATGAAAAGAGTCCCTAAGCCAATTCATTTGAGATTCCAAATCAGATGATGAGACAGTTTCTGGTATGCTTACCAGGGATAGAGCATCCTTCAATTTGCATAACTCCAGGAAGGCACCCTTAAGGACATTTCTGTCATCTACAATCCATCTTAATCTCTCAAGCATATCCAGCAATTCAGGTTTATCAGGTTCAGTCTGAGACAAGATTTTCTCAACTTGTTCAATAATTGTATCACATTGTAGTAATGAATTCTGCAGGGATGCAACTGTATTTTCACTTTGAACCAACTCATCCTTAGTAAGTCTAGCAGCTTCTAGTGCAGCTGACTTCTCCTGCAATTCCATCAAACATCTCTCAAGCTCACTGGATTTATTAGTGAGAGACTGCTTTAATGAGTCCCTCTGCTGTACCAATGCCTTTCCTTTCGTCACAGCCATACCGAGCTTTTCTTTAGTATTGGCACATTTAACCTTCTCCTGCTCAAGTTCTGATTTCATATTACCAATTTCTGCATTTAATGTCCCTATCATCACCCTTTCCTGGTCAAGCTCTTCCACTAGTTTCCGGTTCTCATCTTCTAACTGAGCAAGTTTTTCAACCAATTCTTCTTCCTTTCTTTTGAGCTCCAGTAATCCACGACGAGCAGCAACAAGTACCTTCCCATATTCCTGCTCCCTAGTATCCAATCCAGCCTCAGAGAAAGATTGCCCAAGTTGATAAATTTCAGAAAGAATATTATTATACTTTTCAATTAAAAAAGAAGTGCCTTCCTCAATATGAACTATTTTCCCACTAATAGAATTCTCCAACACTTGCTCTTGATTAACTACTGTTGCAAGAGAGGACCCTATTCTATCTATTACAATATTGATATTATGATCCGTTTCTAGCTGAATTTCTGATGATACTTCCAAAGTCTTCTGAGCCAAGTTATCATGGGATACCAATAACTCACTAACCTTCGTATTGAGATTTTCTATCTCATGATCCTTCACAGAAAGAAGAGCATGAAGATTTCTTATAGTGGCCTCAGCATTTGATCGTTCTTCTGAAGTGGTATTCACAAACTCCAAGCATTCTTTTATCATCTCCTTCAATGGAATATCAGCCAGTTGAGCCTCCTTATGTCTAACTACAACTTCATCTTCATGCTGCAATGACTGTTGACAGGACAGAGCCTTTAGCTGACAATGAAGATCAAGCACTCCTTGGGCAAAAGTTTCTTTTTCTTCCTGCATCACAGAAAAGATCAGTAATTGATAATAAACCTGCAAAAGCTAGTTTTAATCTTATAAGACAAACCTGGTATTCCCGAGTAATACTTTCTTTCTCCGCAGCAGTCTTCCCCAACGCATGCCGCAGCTGTTCCAGCTCGTCTATCAGGGAACCATCTCCTACCCCATTGCCCAGTTTACCAAAATAACTCTGCTGATTTTCTACCGAATTCTCTTTACTTTCCCCATCTTCCGTTTCTTCCTTACTATCATTTTGCCTACCATCGGATGTAATTAGCTCATCTGGGCAATCCACAAACATATCATCTTTTGCAGTATCCTCTATAGATTTTCCATCATCAGGGTCTTCTTGTTCTGTACCATCCAATAGCCCAGTATGTAGATTAACATTTTCTATCTGCGCCAGCCAGTCACAACAAATGTAATGCACAACAGATGCCCGATCTCCTAAGCATATAATAAATATCAAAACTTCGCACTGGTACCTGATTCATTGCTTCGAGTGCATTCCCTGAAAACGTGCCCACCGTGACGTTGTCTTGATAAGTATGAGTGGCAGATTCAAATGGTAGTTGGTTAACTCCATTTGATTGTTCCACTAAATTGGATGCTGCACTAGAATCCAAAGCTGTTGCCGGATACTCCTCTTCAATTGGGTTCCCCTCTATCCCTTGCTCTGTAACTCGATGACCTTCCGAACGCTGCTCTGCTACGTGATTCTCAGACATTTCAATCGCTCATAATCGAACTGGTTCCAAAACAAGATTCGGATCTGCTGAAGGAAATCTCCAGACTATTAGAATCAATTAAATCCAGAACCAAAACTGAATCTACAAACAAATCAACCAACCAACCAATGAAAAAAATTACCGAAACCCTAAAATTAAATTGGCTCGTCGAAATGGTATTAGGCCCGGACTTGCTGTGACAAAGAGATCAGGAACCGGAATAGCAGAATTATTTGGACGTTTCCGTTAGGTGGCACCACCCGGCACCAGATCGTGATGACGCTATGAGAGTCGCCGTTGACCGTGTTGTCTGAATTCACACTTTCACAGTGTAAACGGTAACAGCTTGGAGTTACAACTTCGAAGAACCAAGACGACAAGTTCGTTTTAATTAGTTGGCCCGACTCAAAAAACATGTTAAAAATACTTTTAGAAATAATTTAAAAAAATAAATAAAAATTTTTAATATTAAAATTTTTATTTATAGAATAAATTCATTTATGTATGACTACGTAGAATCACAGGAGAATACTACTCTAACAAAAAACAATCATTATAAAATTGACGAGATTCCAAAAATTCAAAGGAATAGTATAAACTTAAAAATATTTTAAAAAAATACAAATAATAAAAATTAGACAAAAAATATACAAAAAATTAAAATTATATACAAACAATTATACTTAATTATCACTAAATTATATCAATATTTCAATATTTCATCAAAATTCATCTCATAATATAAAAAATAATAATATTTATATATTATTTTTTTATATTTTTTTAACACCTTACTTTTAATCATTGATATATATAAAAATAATATAAAAAATATAATATAATATCATTACTCTACTCAAATTATTACAATATTTAAAAACACATAAAAATAAAAGTACAAAATAATTAATTCACAGCACATTAATCATTTTATCTTCTTCGTCACCATGTCTTCATTAACAAAAATATTGAAACCTTTCATATCATGATTTTTTTTGTCCCTGTGGGTTGACCCATATTTTAGCATATTAACCCATATTTCAACCTAAATGGATCACTGGTGGGGCGAGACCCATTTTGATATATCTAGAAATAACTATAAAACAAATTTGTAAAATTTTCAAAAGTTAATTTTTATAAAAAGAACATTTTTTGGATTATTTATTTTATAAAAAAATGTGAATTCTTTTTTCTTGTTGACACTTGTAGTTGTTAACGATTTTATTGATTATTAAATTATAATGAAACAGGAAACGAAGTAAAAAATTTCAGTTCTATAATATCAGATATTGAATTGTTGATTCTGGATACAGATTTTCCTCCATTTCTTATCTTAATATTGCATTAAATATATAAAGGTTAATAATACATTGAGAATTGTTATACTTTTAATGAAAATCATTCTCTCTTTGAATGATCTCTTTAGATTTATTAAGAATTTCTCTTTTACATGTTTAGTCTTCCTTTCTTATCTTAATATTGGTTACCAGCCATTCTCATTCGAATTGAATTTCTCAAATATATATATAAACTAAAATAACTGAATACAAAAATGTATAGTTTCATCCTGGTACTGAATTTCATGCCAGAGAAATATACCCCCAATTCTTGGTGGAGGTTGTCTTGTGACCCACATGCAATGCCATTCATATTAATAGTTAATACATCAACTTTTCTTATATTTATTTTTTATTTTAAAAATATATATAAATCTCTCTTATATTTTTAAAAGAATACTGTTCTTAAAATAATAACTAAAATAATAATAAAATACTATAAATTTCCCTTCAAAAAAATATAACAAGCCATAGAATATTCCTTATGCTTTTTAAAAATAACCTATTACTAAACTCAATAGTTAAATAAAATTAAAGATAAATTCATTAAAATAGATGTCAAATTATGTCAAAAGAAAATAATTCATAATAAAGAATTTTAAATGTCTTAAACAAATATGTAATAAGTTACAGTTTTTTAATATATGTTATCTATATGTATTTAATTTAATTTTTAAATTATAAATTTGGTTATTAAAGGCTTAGGAGATTTGTTCTTTTTTTTTCTTGCATTTATCTCATTAAATTTTATAAAATAATATAGTTATTTTCTATTATTTTTCAAAATTTATATATTGTTTGTTAAAATTCATTAAGGAAAGTTTAATAAAATTTTAAAAAAATTCATATAAAACAACTCAAATAGTATTATTGGATAAAAATAAAAAAATGACATATAATGTATTTAATTAATGAACGATATTATATTTGAATTCTGGATAGTCTTCACAATCTTTGATTGAGAAGCTGTTTAAAGATTATAATATATAAAATATCACCAAGCTTGTTTTGATTGTGCTATAATTAATAATGTAAAACAAATTCATTTTAGTAAATTATATGTATAATTATTTTTAATAAATATTTAGTATTTTATATATAGACTTTTGTTAGTAGATAACATAAAAAGTAAAGACTATCACTTATTACATATTTTTTGCCCTACATTTAGGATATTAGGGCCCTGTTTTGTTTAATTTTTAAAAATTATTTTTTTATTTTTTTGTTTTGAAAGAATAAAAAAACTTGTTTGAATAACTATTTTCACTAGTTTTTTTTTTAAAACTGTTTTCAAAAACAGTAATTAGAAAATAAAAAATAAAAAACAATTTTTTTATATTTTGATGTAATACCCTAATAAAAAAAATCAAATAATTTTTTTTAAAATCCTTTTCCTCTGCGGCATTCCCCCCCTGTAACCAAAAAACCCGAAAACTTCTCACCCTCTTCCCCTCAAATACTCCCCTCTGTTTCGGCGCCTCCTTCCCTCCGAAGAACAGAGCCCTATCTCCCTCGTTTCTTCACGCCATCGTTAGCCTATCTCCACCGCCCTCCACTGTGAAATCCACGGCGTAACCACACTGAGGGAAGCAACTGGGCTGTGCGTGAGAAGGGTCTCTTGTGCGTCAACTGAGTGAAGAGAATTTCGGCCCCTGTGCTGCCAGAATTTCCGGTGGTTCCCATCATTTCCAGCCATACCAGAAGCCACAGCCACTATACGTGGCCGTGACCACCACCTGTAACGTCACCAGCTGCTGCAGCTTCACAGAGATGCCGCTGTCCGAGCAACGGCTGAGGTGGTCCGTGAGAGAGATTGCATCACTCAAACAACCTTGCCACAATCTGATTTTCGAAGCCCCCAAATTGTTGTAAGTCAGACTTATGTCTTCTATGCGCAGGAAATTTAGCATTTGGACAGTATATACAAATTCTGATGGCTCTACTTTCATATAATTTTTGGGAAATTAGTTCTTCCTAAAATCCTTGATTTAAATTTTTGTATATATCAGTCTCTATTTGGATACAAGAATGTGAGCTAGTGGATGGCTTTAGGAAATTTGTGATAGTCACAGTTGAAGTGTGGGATCATCCTTTCTTTCCAAAGGTTTTAATTCTTCAACTGTATCCATGGCAAAATTTCTTAGCTTCTTGACTATTTGAACATCAAAATCTTCTAAGGGAATTTATGCATATCAAGTGTCTAAGGTGAACTCAGAAACTGTTTGGCTTAGTATTCAAATTTCAGGATAAAATTCTTAAGGACTTGAATTATCAAATTAAAGTTCAGAGAGCAACTACCTTGTGCAAATTTTTATTAATCCAAACCATTGTTCATAGAAATGTTCCCCAAACAAGTCCTCCACCTTTAGGGAAATCTCAGTTAAAAATGAAAATGAGAAGTGATAGAGAGGATTTAATACTCTTAATTGTAGATGAGGGCTGATTGAAGCCTAGAGAGACTAAAGCATCTTATTTTATTACTGTATAGGAGCAGTGCGAACGATTCCTTTAGACCCAACTTAATAACGCAAGGAGGTGGATTCCAGGATTTAGTAATTAGCACCTAATCTAACAGGTGAGTGGATTCTTACTTACTTCTTGATGCCTAAACTGTAATTTTTATCTGGTGGATAAATAATTTTAATTGAGTATGAATTCGAGAAAATTGAGAAAATGATATACACGCATATCTGTGAAATTATTATTATATTCTACAGTATGAAAAGTACCTGTGTTTTCATATTTTGAAAGTAAGAGGTATGAGAATTATGAAAGCAAATTTAGAACTGTAATCTGGGATCTGTAGTAGAGTGGTGGTAGAACCACTAAGTGCACCTAGGTTGCAACCTTTATCAGTTGAGGGCAGTTCCTGATAAAGGGTACTTCTGTCAGTGAACGTGGTTCTTGACAGAAGGTTGAGTATTATTGTGAATGGTTCCTCCGGATGAGAATGCCCGGAAGAGAATAGGAAATTTAGTTTCCTTCGGTGAGTGCAGTTCCCGAAGGTGAGGATCAGTGTACCCTCCAGTTAAGATTTATCCTCTTAAGCGGGAACGCTGTTTTCTCAATTTAGGTTCTGCCCTACGTATTGATGGATCCTAAGAAATTATACTTTGATTAACGTACTATGTGATATACTATTAATTCCAACTTCATATTTGGTAAATTATGATTATAAAGTAAGAGTTGTTTTCTTTCCTGAACATAATATGCATTAGATGCTTACTATGTTTGATAGTACAAAAATTGAGATTTCACATTATTTTTAGCGGTAATGCACGTTACAGGATGAGGTTTATGTATCAATTTGTAAGTCTGTTTTCTATTCACTGAGTCAGTGGACTCACCCCTCATTTTAACATTTTCATATCAACAGATTGAGAATTCACTTTCAGCTCTGCCTGCACCTTTTGATCCTACTGACTGACTTGGTAGGAAATCATCCTAAATAATAGTATTGGAATTTACTTGAGGGTTGTGGACAAAGTTGGATAAAACTTATTCATATTTATTTGATTTATTGGTCTGTTTGCATAAATTGTGTAATGTGAACATACAGTCTATGATGGACCTTTTATTGTTTTTTTTTATAAGCCACTGAGGCTTTTGGTTGGTGGTGGACATGTTTACCTTGTTTTATTTGCAGGTTTGTACCCTGGGATAGTCCATATTTCAGGGGAAACTCTGCTGAAATTTTCAATAAATTATGGACTTATAATTTATTTTATTAAAGTGTGTTTTAGTTTCATTATTTGTTTGAGAATGATTTTCAATGATATTATTTGCATTGGTAATTTAAGCTGGTAGGTAATTTCTTACGCCGGTTACGGTCTTAAATTGGGGCGTGACATTTGACTTGTTTTCGTCATCTGTTTTCTAAAAAACAAGAAAAACAATTGATAAAAAATATTTTTACCTAAACAAGTATTTTATTTTTTTGTTTTATAAAACTATTTTTTAAATTTGTTTTCAAAAACTATTTTTAAAAATAATAAAACAAAAATCTTTCCAAACAGTTTCTAAACTATTATTTTAACCATTGAATTTAATAGTAACTTATTTTTAAAATATAAACCAGATTTGTGTAAATTTCTAACATAAAATAATTAAATATAATATAAGACAAATACAAAAAAAACTGATGTAATTTTATTAAAATATTATTGAATAAAGCTACACTCATCATACAAACATATTCTTCTTGTTGACGTCATGAGCCCATAAGGGTAGCCGTGTAGGTGGCCCATTAGTTTCCACACTCATGCCAACCCATCGAAATTCAAGAGTGGGCTTATCTGGGCCCATAATATTTTTCGTGACCCTGGTTTTAGGCTTAGCCCATTTTTCATTTGTTAACTTACTCCTTTACCCCAAGAGAAAATCAATTGATCGCTTTATTTAAAATACCCTAACTTTTGACAAAATATTTAAACTTTTAATATATTGCCAATAGTCTATTTCATTTATCAAAACTTACAAAAATAAGAAAAAGGAGTTAATTAAATTAAAATTTGGATTAAACTTAAATTGAAAGCTATGATTATAATTAAATTCATTTTTAGATTTAGTAATCGTTCATAAATTTATAACATTTAAAGTAAAAAAATATCTTTCAAATAGTAAAAAAAAAAAGTAATTATGAAATTAAAACCACCTTAAATTATATCTTGAAAAGCGGTAAATTAGTTCCTACTTTTAGGTGGACAATAATTTAAGAGATTAATAAATTATTTTAATTTAAAATAGGACACATCTTAATTACTACAAATTTATAAAGTGTGGAACAAATGATTAATGGTAAGAATGAATTAAAAAACCTTTCTTGTCAACTATGTATATTTTATTAATTGAGGTAATATTTATTTATTTTACATAAATTATAACACAGAAATTTAATTTTAATTTTTTTAATTTTAATTTATTTATCATTGTATCATATTTAATGGCTTATTTGTTTAACATGCACTCTTATATTGATTGTATTTGACGAAGTAGTATTGTGTAATCGTTATGTCAGTAATTTTTTTATCAAAATATAAAATAGGGGGCTCATACGTGATAACATTTTTCTTATGCAATTTTCATATAGCATTTTTTTTTTGTTTTATCTTTTATTGCCATTTTTTTCTTTATTTTTTTATTGTATATTATTTGAACTATTTTTTATATCTAATAATTTTTTAAAATTTTCTACTTCTCATGTAAACAGTAGTTTTAAATCATATTTTTGAAAAATAACATTAAATTTTATACTATTAGAAAAAGTAAAATTTTTTTAAAAAATTATTAGACATAGAAAATAACTAAATAATATAAAATTAAAAAAATAGATGGTAAGAAATAAAAGTATAAAAATATTTTATAAAAGCTACATGATAATGGTGATATAACAAACAAAAAATCCTATAAAATAATATCACGTGACTTAATTCAAACATCATTGGTACGATATTATGCTATCACCATAATTTTTTTCTTAGTTGACCCTTGTGATACATTTGGGCATTTGATGCCAAAAATATTTTTATATTTCTAAAAAAGTTCAGTTAGAAAATAACTTTTTTTTGTTTAATAGAAGTTTGAAAAAATAATTCTTAGAATTTATCTTTTTCAGGAATGCACTTTTTTCATAATTTGTCAAAAAAACATTCCCTTAAAATCACATGGGTTATGTCCTGGTTGTTTAGACTTATTATGAGAATACGTTATTTTTTTTAAAAAAAATAATACATTCTAATAAAAATAAACCTATTTGTTTGAACTTATAAAAAAATGATAAGTTAATGAAAATGAAGAAAACTTCTTAGAAGGAGAAAAATTAGAAGAGAATAAACTTTCATCTCAAAAACTGTCCACCATTCTCCAAAAGTCATTCTCAATTACTGCATCCAAATACAAAACAACTTTTCCTTAAAAAAAAGAACTTTCCTCCTGTAGGAGAAGGAGAAAAGACATTATCTGATAATCCTAAACAAACATACCCTTAGAAAGATTTTAAGAAGGAATGTAAAATTTGGAAATGTTTTATTACATAATTACCCATTTGATTTACCCCTAAAATCAAATAGGTTTTCTTTCCCTCTCATAACTTGCTATCTGATCATCATCTTCGATCATTTTTTCTCAAACTACCATGACCATTATCTTCGACCCTTCTACCTCGAACTGTTGTGACCACTGACCATTGTGAACTATTGTGGACCATCGTCTTTGACCCTTCTTCCTTGATGTGCTGTGACCATCGTAAACTTCTGTAAACCATAATGTTGATGGAACAATATCTTTATCAACATCATTTGATTAAAATTTATTAAGATATTTTTATCAACAATGCACATCCACGTTCTGCTTTTATATGAAAGGTTCTCAAGTGCCCATTCCTTTTGTTATCTTGTATTTTCACTTACCCGAAGAGATTACCTTCTAATCTGGGACCAATCGACATCTCTCTTCCTTCTTAAAGCAGCGTTACACTTGTGATTTTTCTGACATTTTTATGTTTCCACTAGCAGAGCATAAACCGCAACAAATCAGCAGCAAGATGGTCAACAACTGTAGTTTCTAAAACATTAAAAATCTGGTGAGCAAACCATTTCTTTCATAATTTTTAATAATTTAATCGTGTTTATATATTTATTTTTAATTATTTCTATATTAATAAATATAATTTATTAAAATTAATTAATATAAAATATAATAATATTATTATAAATAAAGAATTATTTATAATATTAAAATTATATTCGTACATATATTATTTTATTTAATTTTTTTAATTTAATTAATTAATATTTTTATAAAATTTACTTATATTCTTAATATGTTACATAAAACTAAAATAAAAATAAAAATGTAACATTATATTCTTAAGAAAATAAGGTAGTAATCAAACATATCTTCTCTTTTTTTTTTTAAATTTCATTCTTAAACTAAAATATTTTTAAAATTAATTTTTTAAGACTTACAAATTTTTTGATACCACACGCCGGAGTCAAAAATTTGAACTTTTTGGGATTCAATTGTACGAATTTAAAAAAAATCCTCACAATTTGTGAAAAAAATAAATGCTGACCGTCCGGGCCCATGGTCGGTTTTGTTGAACTACGAAGGGATGTCTTTATAGCAGTAAGTATCAGTGACCCCACACGCTCTCAGTCACATCAGCATGGAACCTTCCACCACTCAATTTTTATATAAACTCTCTAACTTGTATTTTTCTTTTTGGCATCTTTTTTAACTTATAATTCTTAATTTTAAAAATAATTCTAATATTATTAGATTAATATTAATATACTCGTATTTAAATTTAAATAAAATAATATATTTTTCTCCATATTATAAACTTTATGTAAACATTGGTGCTATAATGAGTTAGATTATATCCTTTTTAATTATTAATAGTGTATAAATTAATATTAATAATAAATCAAAGCCAAATTAACAAATTTAAGTTGAATTAGTCATCGAATTTTTATTTAAGAAATTAAATATTAAGTCATTTATACAAAGAGACTAGAGAGTTTATTTATAATATATTGAATATTTATGATTATTTAGTTTGGAGATTAGGTATGAAGTCATTTATAAGAAAATATTAGAGAGTTTATTTATAGTATTTTAGATATGTATTGTTATTTGACTAAATATCAAGTGTAAGATTAGATATATAATTGTTAAAAAAATTAATTGGACAAAAAATAATATATAATATTAATACCCAAAAATTTTATGTGATAGTAAGAATCTGCCGTAAAATAATTGTTTTGATTTTTTATTATATATATAATCATATTCATAATTTATACATGTTTTGAAAAATTGTGCTGGGACAAAAGAAAAGAAAAATACGTTTTTTATAATTATTATATATAATTATGTTTGAGTTAATTTATTTTAATTTCTTAAAAATAATTAAACTCCAATACAATCAAATATCAATTTAAAAATATTGAAAAAAAATTTGCAATTGGCATTATAGTAATTTCACGGCCGAGGAAGGGCCGGCTCAATAACTGGACCGATGTGACGTGCATTCGGATCAACTGGTTTTAATTTGGTAGATTTTGGTGGTTTAGCTTGTGTTGAAAACCCGTGAAGTTGGCTAATCCGGATCCAGGTGATGCATATTTATTGGGGGGACGGTAGAGTTTTTTTTGTTAATTTTTTTATATAATATTTTTTTTTATTTTAGTATTTTTTTGAAACTTTTTAAGATATTTTAAAAATATTTTACTTTTTTTTAACTGTATGATTCTTTTTAAAATTTTTTTGATTGTTTTGATTTTTTTAAAATTTATATTTTGTTTATCATTATTAAAAAATAAAAAAATAATTTTTTTTAAAAAATCATTAAGTTCCCATGTCGTCCCAAATTTTCATATTTATTGCAACTCTTTTGATAAAATATGCATAAATTTATTTTTAAATGATTATAATTTATTTAATAAAATATTTATATTTTAAGTATATTTTAATTGTACTCAAAAATTAATAGACAATTAAAATTAATTAAAAATAATAAAAAATAACATATTACTCCACCTTACTCACTCAGTTACTTTTTAACCATTGTTTTGAAAATCAGACTGCATCGGTCGATCCGACTAGTTGAACCAAGAATTGGCCATAGGATCGGTTCGGGTGACCCTCCTGAACCGGGGAAGCAAAAATCTGGTCAAAAACAGGTGACCCGATGTTGAACCGGTAAAAACCCGGTGAACCGGGCGGGTCACCTATTTTCAGATTTTTAGATTTTTTCTTAATAATTTGTATTGCAGATATCCGAATAAGATGAAGAAGAAGAATAAAAATAAAAGAGGTGTCAAAATCATGATTAAACATACCAGGAATTTTTTTTGAACATAGCTTAAATATACATAAAAATGAATTTTTTTTTTGAACTATACAGATTGTAGAATACCAAAGTGGACAATTATAAATTTATTTTAATTGTGATAAAATTATTTAATGTATTTCAAATATATTAGTATTTATGAGTTGATTATTTTTATTTTTATTTATTTTAATTATTTTATATATAATATATTCTACAATATACAAATATATAATTAAAATATATTTTTTAATTTACACCGATTCGACCCCAGTTGAACCAGTAACTTTTGAACACTTCTTTTTATGACTACAATTACCAATTTGACGAAACAAAAATATCAATTACCAACTCTATCCTTTGGGTAAATATGATTTTTATACAAAAATTGAAACACACAAATACAACACATACAATTTTAGTTTAATTATATTTAAAATTCCTCCATTTTATTTGATAAAATTATTTTTATATAAATTTAGTTAAAACAAGATTAGATTTATAATTTGTTTAATAGAATAATCTATTTCTTTTTATTATACAAAAGAGCAAGGCGTTGAATTTGAAAAAAAAAAAGGAAAATGGTAGTTTTCAAACCTAAGCAACATCAAGTTTTTGAATACTTAAGATTAGAAGATATGTTATATACCTAACAATTTTTTTTGTAGAATAATTTAGTTTCTACAGTCTTAGTTAGAGTAATTTTTTATTTAATTATTAAAAAAAATAATTAAACATTTTTTTAACTTAATAATTAATAATTTTTATTTCTTAATTGAAACTACTAAATTTAAATTGTTCTAACAAATAAATCCAACTCAAAGAAGTACCTTGTGTATAACTATATGTATACACAGCACAGTGCTTACATGTAAAATCTAAGTTTCAAAAAATATGTTTATATATTTATATTTGATTTTGGAAATTTTGATTTGTATAATTTTTTTTATTGATGAAGTTCAGTAATTAAATTTTGAACGTTATTTTTTTTTTAATATGTAGTTATCAATAGTTATCTGAAAATTTATAATTTTTCATTAAATATAAATTTTTATTTTGAAAATAAAAAATAAAAAAAAGTTAATAAAAATTATATAAACTTTCATAATTATTTTTATTCTAACTTATTTAAAAAAATTTGAAAATAAAATTTAATTGAACACTCCTTTATTTACAATTAATTTAGTTCATTTATTTTTTGTAAAATAAATCTATTAAATTTTTACAAAGTATAAATAATATATAAAAAAAGGAAACGGTTTTAAAAAATTATTTTTTTATTTTATAAAAAAAATTATTTAGATAAGTGTTTTCATTAATTATTTTTTTATTATTTTTAAAAATAATGATTAAAAAATAAAAATAAAGAATAATTTTTTTATATTTTATATTTTTTAATTAATACAAAAAATAATTGATAAAAAATATTTTTACTTAAATATATATTATATTTTTTTTGTTTAATAAAATTATTTTTTATAATTATTTTTTAAAAATATTAAAATAAAAATCGTTCCAAATAGCCAAGGATAAAAATTTCGTTTCGTTTCATTTCGGTCGAAACGCACAAATTTTTTCCATTTTGTGAGAGACCGAAACGAAACAACCTTCAGAAAACGAAATTCTACCATTTCAGTGGAAACATCTCAAAATCGCTAGTTTCGGTGGAAATCGTTGAGTTTCAGAGAAAATAATCGAAATGGCAATTTGAATACTCTTAAAGATTAAAAGATCAACTTAGAGGGAGAGAATGAAATGAGTGAGAACAACAACAAACTCACAAGCTTTGAAGAGATATGAAGAAACAAGAGAGGATAAATTAAGAAAGAAAGAAAGAAAGACATGAGAATCCAAAAGCACTCTCCTGTTGTCCAAATGTTACTTCCTTGCATTTCATCTCCTGATTTGGACTTTGATAAGCAAGATGATGACTTGTTTCAAATCTTTTGTTTTCACGGTTTCTTCCCTTACCTATTTTTCTTTTCTTATGTTATTTTCTTTGCATTTAATGGCTTTCACGGCTTCTTTGCATTTCATCTATTTTTCTTTTTGTAATTTTCTTGTTTTTCCTCATGTTCACATTTGTCAAGTGGCACCTTCTTCTTCTCATATTTTCTTATTATTTTCTCATCATCGACGTGTGCGCCCAATTGCCACTTCTTTTTTTTTTCTTTTATTTAGTCTTAAATAAGAAAAATAAAATAAACAAATTCTAATAAATAATAACATTAAACATAAAATAACATATAATTAAAAATGACAAAATGAAAAAATATATATAAAAACTAAGTACATCATTATAAATTGAATTGTTTTATAGACAAAAATAAAATGATATATATTAAGATATAGAGTTTAGTTTATTTTTCTATGGTTATAAATATGAGTTCTTATAAGAAAAAAGATATATTAATAGAGGAATATCTAAAGAAAAAAAGAGAGAAATATATATATCATTGATTATGTATTGTATAATTTAATAGTTGAAATATAATATGAAATTCGTATTTAATTTTATATATTTTAAATATTATCAAAATTTATAAATATTGATTATATCAATGTTATATGAATAAAAATATAAATATTCAACGTTATATTATTTTATAAATATAATTTATATTAAATTTTATATATGTTATATGTTATTTAAATTTATAAATATTACTTATATTAATGTTATTTGAATGAGAATGTAATTATTTAATATTATATTATCTAATTATATATATCTATACTATTATTATTATTATGTTAGAGTAATTTAAAATTAAAAAAATTATAATTTAAATTTATTTAAAATATTTTTTATAAAATATTTTATTTTTATAAAATTTTTAAAATATTTTAAAATATTTTAATTTTGAAAGTAGCCAAAGCATTACTTCACAACCAAATTTAATACCTTCCGAATAGCTTCAAAATTTCCGGTAGAAAATGACAATTTACATAGTGGCCACTGGTTTCACGAAAAAGAGTGGCAGCTGGTCCCATTTAATGTTGCTGACGGCAGAAAGATGACAAATGGAAGAAAAAGTAATAAAAAGTAGGCGCAAACATTTAATTTTGAATAATTATGCTCTTATATTTTATAATTATCACAAAAAAATTAATTACTCGTTAACTAAAATAATAATTAATATTTTGACATATACTAAAAATTAAGAAATATATTTAGTTATATTAATAAAATTATAATTAATTAATTATTTTAAATAATTATTATAAATATTTATATTTTATTTATATATAAATATAATTAAAATTTATCTATATATAAATAAAATAAATACACATTATTATGGTTTAAAAATAAATAAATAATTAAAATATTAATATAATCAATTATATTACATTTTTAATATAATTAGATCTAAATTTATTAATATAAATGTTAAATATATTTTTATTTTTAAAATTTAAAAATAATAAATAATTTTAAATTTTAAAAATTTTAAATTATTCATAATTTAAATATTAATTTTTTTATTGATGAAAATTAATTATCAAATAATTCTACTATTTTTCTTTATAAAATTACTATTATCTCTTAAAAATAAAAATAAAACATTTATTTTTTATGAGATAATTTTAATAGATAAAGATATAATAAGAGTTTAAAAATATATATAGGTATAAATTTAAAAAATATTATAAAAATTAGGTGAATACTATAATTAATTGGGAGTTTGGAAAATTTTTTTAAAAAATTTTTTTAATTTATTTTTTAATAATAATAAATTAAAAATTAAAAAATCTAAAGAAAAAGAAAAAAAATATCAAAACATTTCAAAAATTTTAAAAAAATCAAAAAATAAAATAAAAACAAAAAAAGGGGAGACGGCCCCTAATTTTATAATTGTGTGATTACTGATTGGGGGCTCACTCTTTAGTTTGCGGTAATCGAACAATAACAACAACAGTATTGTGACGCGGAAGCCCAACCGACGACTCAGCAGTCGGCAATCACCACCGTCGAGATTACGTATCAGACATTCTCAAATCAAATGAGGTTAAGTTAAAATTAGTTTAAACCTCAGTACAGTACAGTTGACGAAATTAATGAATGGAGGAAAAGGAAAAGATATGTGGGAGAGAGAAGCCATCCTTTTCTTTCCTTACAGGATGGAAAGTTTGAATATTAAGCAACCTCTCTACCTCTGCCTCTACCTTTACCTCTACCTCTCTTCATTCTCTCCTCTTTCGGGGATTTCCTTCTTATCTCCTCTGCTTCTATATTCCCTTCATAATACTACTCTGCTCTGCTTCCTTTGCAAAAAGTTCTGACTTTTTATTCTTCTTTCTTTCTATTCCTTTTCTTCCTTCTTTCTTGTAGGGTCTTAATGTGGCAAAACCAGCCTCATAAATCTTCTTATGGAGATTCTATCAAGGCCGTTGAAGCTGATATCCGACATGCCAATACCCTGTGAGTTGTTCTCTATCTTCTTTTCACTTTTTCCTCAGAATGACTGTAAATTTACTCTTACCTTTCCGTTTTCGTCTTCTGGGTTTCTGGGCGAGAAAAAGGCTATAATATTCACACAAACAACTGCATAATTTCTTTGATATCTGTCATAAGATAACATAAGAAAGGTAAAGTTGAAGACTTGAGTGAATTGAAAGAAAATTTACACCGAGAACAGGTTTTTCTTTCTCTCTCTCTCTCTTTTTTCCCTCTTCCTTTTTTCAACCAGAATCCAGCAGAGTCGCCCACAAAGAGAAGTCATCAAATGTGTCACTATTTTCCTCCTTCTCCTTCTGTTTGCTCAATTCTGCTGCAGAGTTGTGGAAGTGAAACTAGTTTATTTTGGTTGAACTTTTAGGCTTTGGCCAACATACAATTGAATGTTTGACTTGTCTGTTCTGCTGACTGAGAAATGAAATGGAATTTACCCCAAGAACAAGTTTTTTCTTTTTTTTCTTCATTTTTCCCCTCTTCCTCATTTCAACCAGAAATGCGTCTTAGTTACACAAGCCATGGTCTTTGAGTTTTCCCATTTTGATCATCTAGCAGAATCACCCACAAAGAGAAGTCGCCAAATGTGTCACTATTTTCCACCTTCTCCTTTTTGTCTGCTCAATTCTGCTACGGAGTTTTGGGGAAGTGAAGCTCTTAGGCTTTTAATGTTTATTAACTTGTCTATGCTGCTGGCTGAGCTTCTGTGTTGTTAAAATTTGCAGAGCAGCAGCTCTTCCTCGAGATTATGGTGGGGACTACATTCAGATGAAATTATCTTACAGCCCCTTTGCTCCTTTCTTCTTGTATTTGATCGAATGGATGGATTTTAGCTGTACAGACACTTTACCCACTTATTTGGGATTGTTCCGCATACTTATATACAAGGTTAATTGCTATCTCCATTCTTCATTTTCTGGTTAACTTCTTTTGTCTTATTGAAACACTTTTCATCTTCTTTTTTTTTTTTCAATTTTGTCCCACCCTTTAATGTTAAGATGAAAGTGACCTTGCTTTGTCCAGGCATACGTTGATGGGATGCCAACTTTGTCCTCAATAGAAAGGAGAGCCACTCTTAAGGAATTCTATGGCATGTCTTAATCTAGTATCTAATTTTCTTGCTGTTTACCTTTTTTCTTTCTCTCTTGAATTCATTGAACTTTGATGATATGCACTTGCAGCTGTAATATACCCTTCACTAAGGCTGCTTGAAGGCGAGTTTAATGCATCAAAAAGCAATGATCAGAGAAGCAGTTGCACAGAAGTTTTGAGCAGAAAGAGGCCTGAGAAGCCTTTTGATAAAGACCAAGAGAGAGATGATGAATGTGGCATATGCATGGAATTCAGCATGAAGATGGTGCTTCCCAATTGTGGTCATTCCTTCTGCATTAGCTGCTTCCATGACTGGTACAGTCAAAAGCAAATTACCTCTTGAGATTTTACTTTTCTTTCTTTTCACACAGAAAAGAAGACAAAACCCCTATTCTGCTTCTTCAAAGATAGGTAGAGCATCAATTAATTTCTCCAAAGATTTTTTACTCCTCTTTGTATCGATTAGCTCCCCCCAAAGATTGATATTGATTAACTCTTCTAATTGGGATGAACATGACACAAAATCAGTCTTTGGGGGAGCCAGTTGATACAAAAATCTTTTGGATGAGTTAATTAATACTTAAAGGAGCAAAATAGAGTTTTTGTTCAGAAAAAAAAGCAGTAAATATCATGAAGTACTGATATTTCTTAGTTAAATTGCTCAACTTATTAAGGAGACTTATTTTACATCTTCAGGAATATGAGATCAGAATCATGCCCATTTTGCCGTGGCAGCCTGAAGAGGGTGAGTCCTACAGATTTATGGGTTGTTATTGGCCATAGTGATGTGATTGACAGAGTTAGTCTTGCAAAGGAGAACTTAAGACGCTTCTACCTTTACATGGAAACCCTGCCTCTTATTATGCAGGAAGCACATGTATTTGTCTATAACTACATGCTATGATCTTGAAGAGATATCGATAATGGCATAGTTGATTATATTCTACCTCTGTGTAAAGAATCTTCGTCTTGGTCCTCAATGGCAGGTTGAAGAGCCTTTCTGTATAGGATGCCCATTTCTTCAACCCTGTTTAGAACGGAAGAGGTGGCTCTAAAGATTCATGGAACTCTATGACGTTCTCCAGGAGGAGCAGGCCGAGTAGTTGGAAGCAGGGTTTATGTTATGCAACCATATCCATATGTAAAAATTTAATAGAGATATGTGCTTTGTGAATTGTGATTCAAACTCAGCTTTTTTGAACCTGAGTCTCTGTGGTTGAAAAAGGAAAATATTAATTCAACAAGTTTCTTAACTGCTTCTGTTTTCATGTATTCGTTCTTCCTAACCATCACTGGCCCAAATCTGGAAAGGCCCACAATAGTCCTGGGTTGATTGTGGGCCATTTAGCCCATTATTACACCAAATGTTTTTATTTAAGAAAACCCATGCATGCACTGTGTTGTGAACTCGTGATTAAAGATATTCTTGCATGAGTAATACTACTCTCGTAAACAATTTTTTTATTTATAAACTTTTGCAATTTTATCTCAATCAGTCATGTTATTTGATCAATTCATCTCAATACTTTTTTTTTATAATGATTGGACTTTTAATGTTAAATAGATAAGATTATGAATCAAATCACATGCTCAACTTTTATTAATTTTTTTAAAATGTAATTTTTTTATGTAAAATAAATTTTATAACTTATTCAACAATGATTAAGTCTAATATTGTAAAAACATGACAAGGGTACAGCTAACTCCAAGAGGATGGATTAATTACCAGTAGGGGTTGATGTATGCCGAGTCAGGTCTTAGCCAAAACAGACCAGTCTTACATGGCAAAGCCTCAGCTTGATGGCTTGATGTAGGCCAGATAATGGGTATTCCCTGACCTAACCTGTTGGCTTGTAAAAAATAAGCCAAAAATAGCCTCCGCTTACAAAGCCAAAAGTATGGCTTACGGAAGTAGGATAGCCTATGCAAATTCAACAATCAATCAATAACAATAGAGTTACAGAAACATAATTAATACAACAACAAGAGAAATTAAAGTGTTAAAAATCTTCATATTGGTAATTTAATTTTCTCAATCTTTAGTTCACTCTTATCTCTCTCTTCTTTATGTGCACACAAAGGGTTTTGATTTGAGAATGGAAGAAGTTTGGAAGTTTTAGAAATGAAATGTTTTAGTTATAAAAATAGTATTTTAAAAATATAAAAAAAAAAAATATATATATATATATATATATGCTTGCAAGCCTGCATGTTTACAGGACAAGTTTTTGCTATACAGACCTAACTTATTTAGTAAAACAAGCTTATATGAAGGCTTTGACTTGACCTAAATTGTTAAATAGGTCAAGTCAGACCAGGCCGTAAGTTCTTGATAGGTCGCCTAGCCTATTTTTATCCCTAATTATCATAGTACACATGACATATATAATATCATGAGTTCGAGTTTTAAAAATATCTTTTATTGACAAATAAACAATAAGAATAAACTAGAAGTAATGATAAAGATGCAACTCCGTACTAAGCAAGTGTTAAAGGTTTGATACTGTAGTGCCAATCCTAACACAAGTAACTCCAAAATGGCCTTGGGCCAGAAATAGGTAAAAAGCAAGTGGCTCAAATGATTAGGCGCAAGCTTATTCTCCCAAAGCAAGTCGCTTATTGCATTATTCAGCATCCTCTTTAAGTTCCAAGCAAAACAGTGAAGAATTTAACCTTGAAAAGTGACAAACCAAAACAACAAAAAAAGAGAAATATTCTCCTTACTATTTGCAAAAATATTTATGTTAGAAGAATATTTTGAATGAGTCTCCATTAATATTTAATGCTCTAGTTATTATTGTGAGATATTATTTATTTAAAAATGATATTTTTAAAAGATTAATTAACTAAAGAGTAATATTTATGAACATTAATTCAAGTGATATTTTTCTTAACACTAAATATTAATTAACATTAACGTTGAGAGTTCAAATCTTAACGCCCGTTGATGTTAAAATACTATTTATTGATAAAACAAAAACAACTTAAGGGCAACAGAAGAAGCATGGTAGGAAAGAATAAAAGTGGATAGCGATATTCCCATTTTCTTAAAATTGCATTAAAGAAGTGAAAGCTGAACTCCACTGAGCAGAAGTTGCATGGAGTTGATCCTTTACAATTTGAGAGGCCAATCACGCTCACTCTCTATTTAATAAAATAATTCTCCTTTGTCTTAAAGAATTTCTTAGTGGGAATTTCCTTTCAAAGTCATTAATATTTTGTTCGCTGCTTCCTCTTTCCCAATTCCCACAACCCTTCTGTAGTTGGCAGTCCACTCCACGCCAAAAACTATAAACCTCCAATATCCATAAAGCACGTTTTAGAATATGTGTTTTTTAAGCATATATTGTAAATTTTGGTATTTTTTTACATAATTTTTTCATTAATAATTTTTGCTTTTATTTTTAAATTTTTTATTCTTTTTTTTACGTTCTTTAATTTTTTTTTACTTTTTAAGCATTGTGTTGTAATTTTTTAAACTTTTTTAAACTAAGGGAGCATCTCAACCCTTAGTTGCGATGGATGAAGAGAGCGCGTTACAACTAGGGCCCACAAAAGGAAGTGCACATTACGTAACACTAACAGGTGTTGGTTAGGACTTAGGGGATATATTAATGAACAGATAATTGGGACAAATAAGACGGAAATGAATCCCTACGGTTGCAAGGCTGCAACAGCCGTTCCGTTAGGATTGTAAAAAAAAAAAATTCAAAAAATTAATCTCAAAATACATATAAAACAATAAAATAGTTAAACAAATAATTACGATTTAATAAAATATTTTGTAATTATACATAATTTTAATTTAAATAAAAATATTTGTTAAATTAGGATATATTTCAATATTTTTTATTTCTTAAATTTTTTATTTTTATAATTTTTATTTAAAAAAAGAATTTATGAACAAAAATAAATTAAAAAATTTTAAAAATATAAATAACGTTTAAAAACACAAATAAAAATAATTAACTAAAAAATAAAAAAATAAAATAAAAAACACATGAATATATTAATAGATTCAAATATAACTTAAAAAATAACTTCAAATAAAATATAATTTAAAGAAAATACCACTCTTATCCCATCTTATGCGCTGCAAATGGAGCTAAAGTGGCTTTCAATGTTATATAACTTATATTGCTAGAGCCTATGGTGGCCTCAAATAATCTTTTATATGAATATTATTTTTTATTTTAAATTTTGAAAAATCAAATCTTTAAACTTTTAAATAACTATTAATTTTATAATTATAAAAATAAATAATAATATTTCATTATTTCTTAAAATTAAAAAATATATTTATCTATTTCATACTTTTTATAGAATATTTTTAGTAGAGAAAGACACCACTTTAAAGTCATTAAACTTAGTAATGAAGTAATGAATTTCATGTGTCTATTTTTTTTATAATATGACAATGATCTTAATCTCACTTCTATAAACTTTTTATGATTTTATTTAATAATATATTATAAAATGATATTTTATAAATTTATATTTAATATTTAAAATGTTTCATATTACTTTATAATAATATTAGAAAAAGACGAAAATATCATGTTATAGAATATGGTATTTTTGAAAATACTTAAAAATACATTTTTATCTTGTAAATATAATTTGGGATACAATTTATGTTGATGAGGTTATTTTATATCGTTATCGTACACGTGGCATATAGATTATGATGGCATCATTGAATAGCTTACGATTTTGATAATGGTATCCAATCCAATCCAAGTGTTCCAAAAAACCTCCTTTTTATTAAGTGCAACCTCCATTAACATTTTCCATGACTTCATTCCAACTCTTTATTTTTACCTGCCTCTCTTTTGTTATGCTTTATTATAGCTTGTGATCCTGTAGTCACTTCATTATCTTTTTGTCTTTTTGTCTTTTTTCTTTTAGTTCTAATACTCACTAAATTCTTTTTGTCTTTAGCTATAATTTTCTCTAATTTACATAAAATCTTTTAGGCAAAAATAATTTCATTATTAATTGAATAAATTACTCATTTATTTTTTGAGAAATTTTTTAATTACACAATTATCACTTTTATTATAAAATTATACACGAATTTTTTTTAAAAAATTAAAAAAATATATTATAACTTAAATCAATTTTAAATTTAAATTTAGTTAAATTATTTGTATGTTTAAAATATCTGTCGAAAACCTTTAAATTTACTTATTATTAATTATAAAAAACTTTAAAAATTATTCAATGTATTTAAACATTTAAATTTTTTTATTATTGATTAAAATTATAATATATTTTTATTTTTTTGTACATTAATATTACTAATAGGAAATAAACAAAGAAATAATTTGACTTTCATAATCTTTTTTTTACAAATGATATTTTAGATATATAAATAATTTAATTAAAATTAGATTAAGTTATAAATTTTTTTACTTTTAAAAAAAGTCAACATATATTTTTGTAATAAAGAGTCAAATAATTTACTCTTATTAATTTGATACCTTAATTTGTTTTTGTATTTAAAAATGATTTCATCATGGCTTTATTATTTCTTATTTTTAAAAGATAGTGTTAATATTATTTTAACATTTTGAGGAGAGTGAAATTAGATTGTCAATTTTTGAAAGAAAAATAAAATTTGTCTCTAATTATAAAAGAAAGGCAGCAATGGTACGGAGAGAGGAGGCTGAGGTATCATTTTAATATTTGACCTAACCATGTTGTTTTGTCCCTATGCGTTTGGACGGGTCTTTAAAAAACCTTTTCTGGATCCATTGCATTTTGGAAAAGCAAGTGGGTCCCCTAAACCTTAAAGGCTTCAATTTTGAGCCACATGAATACAAAATTGCACCATTTCCCTAAATTATTGGCCTCAAGTTACTCCTTCAACTTCTAAGTTCATAAAGTTGCTTTAAATTAATTTAGGAACTTAATTGGGCATTAGACAATTAACAAAAACCTTCGTGCACCCACTTTCATAAAGGTTTAAGAATGGAGATATTCTTAGGTGGATTTTATTCGTTTTATAACAAATATATATATAAATATTAAAATTTATTATAATAAATATAGTTTTCAATATAATATTAAAATTTATTTTTGAGATGATTATATATCTATTTTATTATTACAATAGATAGATTGTTCTAATTTTAAGATAAAATGTACAGGATTATTAATAAAATTTGAACAAAAAATCTTTTATTTTATGTATTTTTATAAATGGAGTTTATCCAAAATAAATTTTTAGGAATGAGACCAAGGCATGTTTGAATGAGTTTTCAAATATTTATTTTAAAAAATTATTTAAATTAAAATGACTTTTATTAAAAATATAAATTATTTTATTTAGATATAATAATCAAAAATTTTTAAAAAAGAATCATTATTCTTCTGTTTCATTTATAACATATGATGTTATTTAAACCTATAATTCTTAACTTAAAAAATATATTTTTGTATTTTTGTATTAATTATATATTTTTTTATAAGGTTATCTAAAGTTTTAACTAAAAAAAAACATTTAAAAAAATATTTTTTCTTAAAAAAAACCTATTAAAACCGCCCTGTCCATAGAAGCTTGGATGCACAGCATAAGCACATTGGCTAAAATGGGTACTGGTGCAAACGAGGGATAATGGATGCTTAATTAATTAACTTAATTATCTGAACGCAATGAAGCTCAATTTGGGTACCAGGTTTAAGTGGCCTTCGGCTTGTCTGACCAAAAGTTTCCATCTTTTCTCTGAAATGCATTCCACGTGAATTTCCACCGAAATTTGTCAGTCATCGAATGGATTTTCAGCTCTTTCATCTTCTCCATACTGTATTAGCTGACAAAACAGGGTTGATGTCCTCTCTATATTGATTTCCCGCCTCCTTTCTTTTTCTTGATAAATTCCTGTCTCAACCATTTTCCAAAATGAAGACGGATTTTGATTCTGGGTTTGTTCTTGCTATTCATCCACATAAAAGAAACTGATATAATTACCATTTGGAATCATAACTACTGAGAGAGAATACGAACACTATTCTTTTTCCTTTTTTTTTCTGTGCAAAAATGAGATTGCTTTTTTGAAAAGGCTCAGCTTGTATTTGTTTGTTTTTATATTTCTGAGATGCCTTCTTCATTGAATCTATCTTACCAGATCACTTTGTGTGATCTTTCAATCCCAACTTCTTAAAAGTTTACTTTAGAGTTAACCTTTCCTTCAATTCCCCATTATGACATATTTTTGGCACTAAAGTTGCCAGGGTTCTTCTTCATGTGTTTGTCTTTTACTCTCTGTGAAATAGCTTCTTCCACTGTTGCTACTCTTCAGCTCAGAAATTGGAGGACCATAGACTGAAAGATAGGATCAATACTAACGTGGGACTGTTACGTTCTCTTTCTCTTTCCTTAAAATCCAAAGAACCCGGTAAATTTTTTTTATACTCCGACACAGTATCTTCTCTCAGCATTTGAATCGAAACCGTGAGCTACTTGAGTTCAACAACATGGATAATGAGTTCTCTTCTCGACGCGATGTTTTTCCGGCCGGTCTGCGAGTTCTCGTGGTTGATGACGATTTAACATGGCTGAGGATTCTTGAAAAGATGCTGAAGAAGTGCTCTTACGAAGGTTTGTTCACTCTTTCCCTTTTCCTTCCATACATAAGTTTTTTACTTGGACTGTGACCGTTGCTTATAAGATAGGTTTTCAAATTTTGGTTCAAATTTTGAATTTTTAATATGAGATGCGATGTGCCCATCTTGAGTTTTATTTTGATGTTTCAGGGTTTTTAAGTAATGTTTTATATTTTTTGAACAAGAAAAATTTTCCTATTTGGTGTGCAAAATGACATTGGAGTCGTAAGCGAGTGTTAGGTTGAATACGAATGCTTTGATGTTGGATTACACGCGTTTTATATATTTTGGAATTATGGGTTTCTTAAAGTACGAAACTTTTTTGAAGATGCAAAAACTAGAATTGGTTAGCAGGGTTATGACAAATTGTAGGCTCAGGGTTCTTTGTTGGCATAAGTCTTCGGTAAGAGATGGCTCTCTAGGTACGCAACACACTGCCTCTATAGAAAAGCTAGAGGGGGACAAAAAAGAAATGAACCTTGTTGAATTTGATTCCTGCTGATCTTTCAATCATACTAGTATCTTCAGAATCTACTGGTTCATGGTGTTGA
The DNA here is from genome assembly GCA_034509205.1 of Ceratonia siliqua. NCBI lineage: Eukaryota > Viridiplantae > Streptophyta > Magnoliopsida > Fabales > Fabaceae > Ceratonia > Ceratonia siliqua. Next base: position 35,068 of record JASKGM010010884.1, read on the forward strand.
GATGGTATCTTTGGAATTAATATGCAATGTTGGTAACCCCTCCTCTCTCACATCCATTGGTAACATGTGAAGTTGGTACCTGTATTCATGTGTGAGGAAAAGAGGCGACAGAACACTTACAGAAGAAATATCCTTTGAACACTTACAGAAGAAATATCTTTTGTTAGTAGACTTACTAATATTGGTGCGTATAAATATGTAAAATGAAACTCAGCCAGAATTATAGTTGGTGCACTAGTAGTGGCATCTGAGACTAGTTCTTTAATATAGGAAGTAGCTGATTTAATCTGAATAAATGAAAGTGTATGTTCTTAGTGGCCTTCTGAAATGTGATACACTAGTTTATTAGTACGATCTAGAAGATACAGAATATTTGTCTTAAGTGGTAAAAGGTTCCTGTCAGTGAATGACAGGTAGATAAATATGTCCTTCTGTTTACCTTTGTTCGTATTGCATCTTTGCACCGTGGTTCAATTATTTGTCACTGATTACTTAAGCCGTGCTTCAACTTGACCTTACTTCTTCCAAAATTTGAGAATAGAAATGGAGAGTAAGGTTTCTTCTCAATTTTATAAATTGATGCACCTCTTGTAAGATGATATAAGCTGAATGGCCAGAGAGGTCAATTTGAAGCCAATGCTTTTCGCTTGGCAAGTTTGACAATCCACAATTGAGCAATAAGAGACCTTCATTAACGTGGACATATCTTATAGGACATGAATAAAAACACCAAGTGGTAGCATTAAAGGTTTTGTCTCACAGAATATGGTATTTACATGATGTTACACTGATGATAAAGTTAGATTGGAGTTTAGGAAAACTTGAACTCAGCCATGTGGATCTCAAGTAATCTGTTATAGTAAAGCAGATGTCTTTTGACATGTTTTGTTCATTCAACATATTTATTGGCTTCCAATCCTCCTCCTATTGCTATTATTTTTCTAGTTACTCTGCATGCGTATATGTATGTAAGTGGCTACATGGTCATGTAGAAACTCTTTTAGAAAATTCAAGCTATTAACCATCTTGGCTGAAGCTCATAATCAACCGTATCACTTGAGCTTATAAATATCCTCTTTAATGTTTGTTCTTCTGTAAAGCCTTAACAAGAAGTATTATGTTTTCATAGAAAGTGAATTTTTGTAAGCAAGAACATCCTATGAACATCCTATGAGTGTTTACCTATTTGGTATGGTCTGTTATGACGGTGCCAATCTCGTGTCATTCTGACATTATCTTTTCTTTTATGTTTTTCAGTGACTACATGTTGTTTAGCAAGGGAGGCTCTAAACTTGCTTCGGGAAAGGAAAGATGGATATGACATTGTGATCAGTGACGTAAACATGCCTGATATGAATGGTTTCAAACTTCTCGAGCATGTTGGACTTGAGATGGATCTTCCTGTCATCAGTCAGTTCTCTATCAATTATATTTCAACTTTCTCTTTAAATGAAAGTCTGTGCTCTGACAATCTACACTTTGTATGTTGTGCAGTGATGTCTGTTGATGGAGAAACAAGGAGGGTCATGAAAGGTGTTCAGCACGGAGCTTGTGATTATCTCCTAAAGCCTATAAGGATGAAAGAACTGCGAAATATATGGCAACATGTCTTTAGGAAAAGGATACATGAGGCAAGAGAATTTGGAAGTCATGAGGGCTTTGAGGGCATTCACTTCATGAGAAATGTATCAGATCAGTCTGATGATGGGAACTTGTTTGCTATAGAAGATATGACCTCAATGAAGAAAAGAAAAGATGTAGATAACAAACACGATGACCAAGAATTTGGGGATCAATCTTCCACAAAGAAAGCTAGAGTAGTTTGGTCCGTAGATCTTCATCAGAAATTTGTTAAGGCTGTAAATCAGATTGGATTTGATAGTAAGCTTTTTATGAACTTGCTCTACTAAGTGTGATTATGAATAATCATAATGACTAATAAATCTATTATGATCTCTGCTACAACCCAAACAAAAAAAGTAGCAGGACCCCTTAATGAATAAAAGCATAGTCTTTTTGTTAATATGGTCATCGTATTTTTTAAGCATAGGTATATATTTGTAACATATGTTTTCTGTTTGCAGAAGTTGGTCCCAAGAAAATACTTGATTTGATGAATGTTCCATGGTTGACCAGGGATAATGTTGCTAGCCACTTGCAGGTATTCTTCGTTTTAAGTGTTGCTTAAGTGATATTATTTATTCACTCCTGGCATATTATCACAAAAAAGGGGTGGGAGGTAACTTAAAAATTCCTTCGTAGGCCATTACTCCTCTACCGCCCACGTTAGTGGGCGGTAGGGGAGTTTCAAAATTTTTTTTTTATATTTTTTTTGTTTTTTTGTTTAATTTTTTTTTACTTTTTAAAATCAATTAATTAAGTTTTA
>JASKGM010010894.1:0-37446 GCA_034509205.1 Ceratonia siliqua
AAAAATATTTGATTAAATTTAAATTTTATAATTATGATAAAATTTAATTATGATATTATAATAAAAAAAGATGTAATATTTGACTTTTGAATCAAAAAATGGTATGATAGCATGATCCTTGCTTCCTGTAGGTGGTATCCCCCTTGGCATTTAAAAGCGCCTACGAGCTCCTGTAATACCCCTTGTAATTTAGATGGAATAGTTTTCTGGATTTTTTTTCTCATCGACAGCTAAATGTCTCAATTCCACTATAGCTCATTCTCTGTCATATTTTAATGCCTTCATTATTGTCTTTAGCGAAACTAGTGACTTGCATAATCCTGGTTCCCCTTGCAAAGTGGCCTGAATTCCTCCCAATTTGAACTTCATTGTCAGTGTCTGCTAGTTCTTGTCCATGCCCCCTAGGGATCCTAACCACTACATTCGAGAATGACATCAGAACTCCCCAACTTTAGTGGTAAGAAATCCTTGACTATTTCAATTTCTTGGAGGGATAATACCACTCCTTGGCATATGCCTTCTCCCTTGACCAATAAGCTAGTACCCATACAAACTCCATATCCCTTTGTGCGTCCATAGGGATCTCTAATTTCTTAACTAGCTCTAAAGATATAAAAATGTGATTGGCTCCTGAGTCATTGAGCACAATCACATCTTGTTGCCAATTTTCCCTCATATCTTCATTGTTTTGGCCGTTGTAAGCCCCACCACTGAATTCAATGATAACTCATCACTTCCCTTGCTTCCATCGCCTCTAAATCCTCTTCTTCCACTATCCCCTCAACTGCCTCTTCGTCAATGACGAGTACGTGTAATTTGCGATTTTTGCACTGGTGATCCCAAGAGTATTTCTAATCACAACTGTAACAAAGCCCTTTCTCCCGTTTTGCTCTCAGTTTGGCGTCAGTTAACCTCTTGAACGTCGGCCCAGTTCTTTGGTTTGGAACTCGCTTTGGACCAGGTGGAATTCTTATTGTAGTTGTGGGTTTTGAGGTTTAACTCGAGCTATATGTGTTGTTTTGGCTAGAAGCACTGACCACTAGTATCTTGGGCTGTCTAACCAGCAAATTTCACTCCTCCACCCATTGGGCTAGGTCCTTTAGTCGGCTTAGTACAATTGGTTTCAACGTTCTAACTTTTGCCTTAATGTCTGGCTTGAGGCCATTGACAAAGTTGCCTTCCAGAAGGGTTACTGGAATTTCACTTAACGGTGCTGCAAGCATCTCAAATTTTAGCCGGTATTCTCTAACCGTTCCCTCCTGTCACAGTGCCAAGAATTGTTCACAAGCACTGCCCTGCTGCGATGGTTTGAAATGCCCGAGTAGATGAGCTTTCAATTCTGCCCAGCTCCTCACTGGCCTTCTCCCATCCATCCATTGAAACCACACAAGGGTTGACATATGTAAATCTAATAGTAGGTTTATCAGATTATCAGAATGTTTAAAATGAAATTATACTTTGAGAATAATTCTTCTGGACGGTGGATAAAGGAGATTTAAATGGGAGGATAAGGCTACACCTATGGGTTCACGGAGTGATGGGATTGAGGTGTTTAAAATGGACAAAATAAGCATTGTTTTTGACAGATTGGTGGATAAAAGGAACAAATATCTGGGCTTATAATTTAAGGGCTAGGGAGGGTGGAAAGGGCTGGGACAGTAATTAAAGCCTAATTTCTTGGTTGCTATAGTGTAGGACCCAGTCGGATGAAACATACCCAAAAATGGGTTACTTAACAATGGGTCCCCAAAATTATCCATATTTTGCCTGCTCCAGAAAGGAACACTAGTTGGGTTGCTGCAGGGGTTGATAATGGGTTATCTTGCAGATTAGTGCGGAGTGGGCCCAACAAGGTGATTTAAGGAAATATGGGTCTTGAGAAGAGTCGCAACCCCATTCTGTGAAAGAATCTTCAATGGGTAACTGCTCAATCTTTAAGGATAAGAGAGTTTGGACTCTGGATCCATCTGGTGTCTATTCTTGCAAGTCCTATTTTCGTTTTCTTGCTCATTACCCTAGTAGTGATAGATTTCTTGTGACAATGCCGTTTGGTGCTCCAAGGCTCCTTCTATGGTCAAATGTTTATCTGGATAGCTGTACATAATAGGATTAATACTAATGGTATGTTTCAGCTTCGTAGGCCCAATCTATAATCCTTGTATTTGACAGAATCTCCATCTTCACCACTGTTTTCTCACTCCCACTGGTCATGGTACTGTGAAATGAGGTCACATCACCAAAATTATCAGGCATACTACAGCAATGGATGTCTTCACAGTACCTAACCACACCTTTAAATTATTCTTCATCTAGAGAACACTACCAATTGCTCACTTAACCAGAATAGCCATCCCTTTTGGCCTAAATCATATAGGCAAATGCACCGAATCAGAGGAAGCAACCCCAAATTAGATCATTCTCCTACATGCTAAATCGAAGCTGCCCAGGGCCCAATTGCACCTTTCAAGTTCTGTCCCTGACCTAAACAACTCCTCCTTCGAGCTAGAAAACCCTAAATGGAAGATTAGGGTTTCAAACGCATTCGACCGAAAATTGCCTCCCTAGTTGCCCTGCATCACCTTCAACCACGCATCTACATGTGGGGCTGCTGGAAATAGGGTTTTGACTCCTCTTTTTTTTTTTTGAAACAAGGATGAAGAGCACTGATTGGGAATCAGAATCTTAAGGCTTTGATACCATGTAATAACTAATCAATGAATAGAAAAAAGAACATGAATGGGGTCACTGACTTCACTTGTCAGGTTCCTATGTGACTATTTAGAATTAAAATCTAGTTCAAGTACAGTTGTTCCATAGTACAAGCCCAGCTTATTAGGTTTAAATATACACACATATCTCATAACCTAGCTGTCATACTTTCTTACAATGAATGAACAATTGCTTAGTCAGAAAATGGTAAGCACAATTAACAACTTTCCTTTGGAAACCAACTGCAAACTTCAGCAAACAATGAACAATTAAAACTTGTCATATATTAAAAACTTCAAAAAACTTCTTCGTCAGCTATCCTTTACTTTCCCATGAGAAATGAGTCCAGGATTGGTCCATGGAAACCCTCCGCAATGGACCAACAGGAAATGTCATGGCCAATGAAACATATAACACCAACCTTGTGAAACAAAACTACACAGAGAAAGCTATACCAATGTGCTGGGTTACCAACTAGCTAGCCTCACATGACTCTCTAGGTTGTTCACTGCCCAGAAATTTGGCAACAATATGGGACAATTAAAATAGTAGAATTCAATCCAGAGACAATGTGACAGATTTAGAAATAAATACTGTAGCTGCGACTTACTTAACATATTCCAAACGAACATATGATGGGCTTTCTAGTGTAATTCATTTCATTTTCATATTATGTATCTCCTTCTTCTTAGAAAATTCTTCTGATTCTATTAAAAAAGAAAGAAAACAGGTGAATGCAGTTCTAGGAATGCTTTCCATATTTTGGTATGCTTTTATACAGTGGAATGCTATAACATTTTGGGAAAAGGTTCTTATAGTTATATTTATTGTTGACATGATCACTCATTTGGTATGTTACTCATTTCTTATGGTGTTCATATTTGATTTTCTTCAATAGATACTTTTGAGGACTATAGTTTCTTAATGGTCATAGACATGTCCTTGCTATTTCATTATTGTTATATTTTCAAGGATAGGATTTCCTTCAATTTGTATTCTTTTGTTACAAAAGGTGTTTAGCCTTTGTTATTTCTGTCAAATTTCAGGTGCTCTTGTCATTGAATGGAATTGAAAATCTCAACAGTCGACTCATATCAAAAGTGGAGTAAGCTATACTTGGGCAACTCAAGATGTTTCTTTCTTTTACCTTTGGCAAGTCTCTTTGTCATTTCATTTTTTTAACCATTTTGGATTTTATTTTCCTTGCAGATGTGTTTTTGCTAGCCATAAGAAAGTTATATGGGATATTACTGTCTTTGATGTAGTGATTAATCTTCCTTGGAGAAGTACTGCATCAGAGTATTGCAACTTGGTAACTTCTCATTTGCTCCAAACTATGTATTTAATATTTTTGTATGCATTATTCCATTCTTCTTCGACAAACTGCAATGACATGTTAACATTTATAGAAAACAAAACTTCGTGCAATTCTTCTTATGAACTTACATAGAGGATGACAATTGCCTAATGAGAGTGGGTTTGAAAATTTTCGGATTTTGTATTGATGCATTACATGATTGAGGACCTACTGTCCTAAGTTCTGAACCTATCTCTTAGAGGAATTGAGTTATGTTTTTGGGTTTTGCTCTCCTTGTTGGTGTTTTGGGGTTTTTCTAATGTTCTTAGGACCTGGCAATTACTACATCTGATGCAAGCCTTTGGAGGTTTATTTCTCAGAGGAATGATTCTTTTAGATAGGGAAATGGCTCAGGTATTAAGTATTGGCAGGATATTTGGGTGGGGGATACTCCTTTTATGCAGGATTTTCCAGCACTATTATGATTCTTTGTAACGTAACTCTCCCATCCAGCATTTTTGGTGTGGACATGAGTTGTCTCGTAAGTATATTTAAGCAGTACTACCAGCTGGAGTGTGAGTCAATATTGTTAGTATTGTTACTGATACATTCTGAAACTAAAGGTATATTTATGCTGTCCTACATAGCCTATAAATACCATAGTTGTGTAAGTCAATATTGCTACTGACACATTCTGAAACTTGAGGTTTTCTCCTTATTTTTTTCTAGCTTTACATGATATCAGAGCCTTCATGACCAAGCGTTCAAGAGTTTGATCCTTGCCACTCCATTATTTATAATTAAATTAAAAGTACAGAAAATAGTCAGTGAAAGAGAGAGATGAGAAGGAGATCACTAACTTGAATGGGTAAGTTCCATGTGTGTTTATTTATAATTAAAATTAGGTGAAGTAAGAATAGTACAACTAGTAATAGCCCAGCCTATTAGTTATAAAAAACCACATCTTTGACCCTAGCCGTCATACTTCTAACACACGGGAAAAAGTTTGGCACTATGGTAGTAGTGAATGCTCAGTCCTATTGCCTCTCCAATTAAGCCACGTGGCTTTTTTTTCTTTTTTTTCCAATCATCTGCTTAGCTTGAGAAGAGGAAAAAACAAAGACATTAGCAGCTTTGGTTATCTAACAGAGAAAGGAACAGACAATGATTAAGCGGGAAGCAGAGAAGATTTCGAGAACCCAAAACTTTTTCTCCGGCCATGCAACTCTCCGTCACCGAGAACTTCTTCTCCGGCCATGCAAAGCTCGCATATTGATTTATTTCCGTCTTCTGCACCATCATAGTCCGTGAGTTCGTAGAAAGATTTAAAAAATAATAATTTTTTTTTTTTGCTACAAAATGAGCATTTGTTAAGTACGCCTGATTTCCGTGAAGTAGAAAGAGGATACTAATCATCCTACACTAATAGTTAAAGTCTGTAGCAAAATACTTAACTCCAGTAACCAAAATGGCAGAAGCATCCTTAGGAAGCAAGACAAGCAGAGGCGAAAGATGGTTAGAACACCACTGCCATTGTGGCGTACTGATTTCGTGGTTGAATGATAGATGCAGTAGGATCTTGGTTTAATTCTAAGAAAATAGTTGTATATGCAAAAACATGAAAGATTAAAAAAAAAAATTTCATGTGGCTTTCTACAATTAGAATTCCAGAGCCCGTCTTGTTTGGAAAGATTGCCTGTCACGGTCTCTTTGCCTTTCTCTGTTAGTTAACTGAAGCAAATGTTGCCTTTGTCTTTTGGTTTTCCTCTTCTCCAGTTGAGCAGATGACCGGAAAAAAAGAAGCACGTGGCCTGATTGGAGAAGCAGTAGTACTGAGGGTTCACTACTACTGTAGTGCCAAACTTTTTCCCCTAACACACCCCCTCAAGTTGAAGGTTACAAAGCTTCTATCTTGTTACAAATAAAACCAAACTAAAACTTAAAACACTGCTACTATCAAAGATCGAATTCAATTGAAGAACTTTAGCAACTAGTTCTCCCCTTGACAATGAGACCGTTTGGTTGCGCTTCTTAGGGAAGAAAAGTAGATTTTTATTTTATTTTTAAAAGAAGCATAAGCAGGTGAGTGGACATTAGGATGCGGCTTTTTTTGTGTGCTTTTTAAAAAAATGCTTAATTATACTTTTTTCTCCCTAGTTTTCCAATTGTAGCTATTTGGTCCTCCTAGTTTCAAATTGAGCAATTTAGTCCCTCAACTTATCAGAATGTTTCAATGTTGGTCCTTTCGTTAAGTTGCCATCCAAATTTTAACGTTGATGGCTGAGGTGACCATCATTGTTGTTGCATGGGCACAGGCAAGTATACCTTGACCACCACATCAAATTGCACGTACAGCTCACATGCGATCAACCTGCGTTTTGGAGGAAAGATTGCATGTGAACGGCACGTGGAATTTGATGTGGAGGTCCAGGTATGCTTGATTGGACTCATGTGGCAACAATGGTGGTCACCTCAGCCATCAACGTTAAAGTTTGGATGGCAACTTAACGAAAGGACCAACATTGAAACATTCTGAGAAGTTGAGGGACTAAATAGCTCAATTTGAAACTAGGAGGACTAAATTGCTACAATTGGGAAACTAGGGGGACAAAAGTATAATTAAGCCTTTAAAAAAAATGTATAATACTTGCATTTTTCAGAAGATAGGATTTATAGCTTCTGAAAAAAGTAGGTGCAAATGGAAGGGAGAGAAATTATTCGGGACAATAATGCCCCTGAGAAAATACTAAAATTCAGATTAAACCCTTCCCTGCTGTAGCGCCCATCTTGTCTCCTCTTTGTCTCTTGAGTTTGGTTTCTAGAGAGAGAACAATGCAGATTCTTGCAAGATACCCATTATCTTGGAACAGAGATGCTACATTTGTTAGATCCAAGTTTCTGAAGATACCCTTTTCTGCTTTGACCCTAAACCATGGGTGGTACTAGAGATTCATGGGGAGAGGGGGAAATGGCATTTTCAAAATTTATAATAAAGTTTATTTTTATCCATATACTATAAAAAAATACTTCTTCTGCCGTTTTTTGTAATTTTAACGGTACAAAAATACATTTAGATTTTTGCATCCAAATACGAAACATATTTCTTCAGTAAAATTACTTTTGCATTATTACACCAACTTGTTACTTTTTTTTTAAAAAAATTAGCACTTCTACTTGAAGCGCCTACTAGAAAGTACAAGCCTATCTTAATGAGCCTAATGTCCTCGGCAAACAAACAACTCCCAAAATTCGACAGGCTTCCCATCAGTCGCCCCCCTCAACCACATCGTTTAACAGTATGACACAGTTCCCATAAGTCTTCAACCTACATCCCATGACTAGTTCCCTCGATCTTCTCCTAGCTAGTCTACACAGCTAGGGTTGTTCTCTTGGCATCCAACAATACAATCTCTTACTAGTGCCAATGATGGAGGGGAGGTATGGGTGACAAGAACTCAACTCAACAGTCAAATCCTAGAATACTGGAATCGCAAATTCCAACGATGAATAGGGACCGAAAACTCTCGAACAAGAGAGAGAAAGGAAACTGATATATTGATTATGAATAATAATCCAACACAAAATTACAAAATAACCCATCGACAAGAGACAAAATTACAAAAATAGGAATAAACAATCTCAACAGAAACTAGCTACAGTAAAATAGAAACCACGATAAAAAACCATGACCCAGCCCAAACAAGCTAGACATTCCTTTCTTGGGCTTCTTAGCATCTAAATTGTCCAAGAAGTCTATTGTATCTTGTCCTACATCAGTCGAAGTTTTTTCAATACGCAATTGTCAAAGTCTCGATTCCTTAAGACTCCTTAGGTCGTACCAAGAGTTTTGACTACAACTTTGTGAAGAAGAAAACTAACAAGCCAACATTGAAACAAGTGCCCATAATATCAAACACCAATTCAAATAACCTAAACACAAAACCACATAACAAGTCAATCCTTCTTAATACTTTATTCATCAATTCGACAAGATCACACCACACACCAATAGCCACCTCCAAAGCACAAACTAGACACTCTTGGGTCACTGGAAAAAGTCCAAAACTTACACAAAGAAGTAGGGCAGAGCCAAAAATTTGTCACTAGTCAAGACGAGAAGAGTTGGGGATGCATCTAGGAGGTTTGGTTAGTGCGCTCTGGGTGAGCCGATGTGATTGCTTGTGGTGCACACTTACAAGTGCCATTGCATGGAAATAGACTCAGAAACCTTTCATAAGTGCTTAACAGCGTGTGATACATAGTTTTGGGCATTCGTTATCGAGGATGGGCTCGCCAAATGCTTCTGAGGCTGATATGGTGGTTGCTGGTCTGAAAAGGTGCTGGAAAATTCTCCCGTCATTGGAAAACTGAAACAAAGAAGCTGGGAAAACGGGGTTGGAGCTATGCCATATAAGTGGTCATGAGAACTACATTATCACTAAACTTAAAAGCCTAGAATTTTCTCACCAGGCTCTGTTACTATGTAGAAAATAATATTCAGTGATATAGAGAGAGATGAGAATGAGATCACTAACTTGAATGGCCAAGTTTCCTGTGTGTTTAAATTAGGTCAAGTAAGGATAGTTCAACTAGTCAAAGCATAGCCTGCTAGTTATAACGCGCACATCTTTAACCCTAGAATCTCTCCTATTTGCACCATACCCCTATGCTTTTCTAATGCTTTAACGTTTCATGGAGTTTCCATTTTGTTTGGAATCTTAATGAGAGGAACATTCAGGAATTACACTTTTGTTGAGTTCTCGTAGACCCCCCTCACCTTTCCTCCAATTTGGAAGAGTTTGTACTCCTAAAATGGCTTGGGACATGATAGTTTACATTGCTTCCCTTTGGTGTTCCTCTCATGCTTTCTTCAAGGGGGTGCTTTATCAGAAATGAAGAGGAATTGGGCAACTTTGCTGTTTTCTTTTATTCTTTTCTTGGTTTGCTTGTTTTAGGAGGATATCGTCAGGGGGAGCACTGCTAGTTGCTGAAGTTTTTGAATCTATGGTTGAGTTCTTGAGTTGGTTATTTATGGGTTGAGTTGACTTCTTGAATTGAGCCAGTGTGTTCGAGTTTAGTGTTTGTGACTCCGTTTAGTGAGTGTGCAACCTGAATAGTTGCATGGTCTAAATGTGGATCTATTTTCTCCAGTTGGATTTGTGTATAAGAGAGGAGTGTTAAGAAACTTGTCAGTTATTCAAGGATAAATCTTAGTCTTACAAATTAAGTGGGAGTTTTAAAGGATTAAAAGTGATGCTTGAAATGATCTCTTAGCCTGTATTGTTGAGTGTGAGATTTTTCTAAAATATTCTTGTTATGTCTTCTAGAGGATTCCAAAGAAAATCTAGACACTTTTAGATAATGCCAAGTTGTAGAAACTTCCTGAAATTATTATACTACATTTAATCAGTAGATATCATGTGAGAAGTATTTAGAGAAATCTAGAAGGCTCGCTAAAGCCTATAAATATGTAACCATTGTATGAAAATGAAAATCAAGTAGAAATTAATAGAAATTTCTCTTCAAAGCTCTCTCACTAAGCTTCCACAAACACAACCAAACCAAGAGCCCCAAAACCAATTAAAGATATCCAAACAACAAATTCAACATGTATCTATAGGTTAGGTGTTAATTATTATCTTGGATTCTTGAAGTTACTCCTTATATCATCTTTATGAGTTGTCATCTGCTTGGAGGATTATTTTTGTTTGTATTCAGATTTTATCCCGTTTGTATAAATAAGAAGGAAGGGGCTGATGTGTGCATGCTATAAGTATGCAAGCGTTCCTGTTCAACATATCATTGCTTTAACCATGAATTTCAACACTTTCATATTGGTTATTATAATTTTTTTCTGGTTAGGCTTCTTACTCCTGTAAATATACCACAGGTAATGGGATCAAGATCTATATGCTTGATATCCACAAATGGTCTCGAGTCTGTCTCCTCAAATGTTGGGGAAGAAACCTACTCTATGAGGAGCTTGTTTAATTCAATCTCCACATCTGGTACATGGTTGGGCATCCAACTTCAAGATCTATATCAATATTTTGAAGTCAAAATAAATGATTTTGAGGTCAGGTTCTTAATTCCGATAATATTTGTATATCTACCATTCTGAGGTTGGTAATTAATTGTCAATCTGTTCTTTTGCAGGTCACATTTACAAATTCTGACCAATCACGAAAGGTTTCTGTGTTTGAGAAATTTGGTGCTTCTGCGTTCCTGGCATCTTGTGTGATCCCTTATGAGTCCATTTTGAAACAGTTGGAGGTGATGAAGATATTAGATATGAATTTAACTAACACACACTCACACATGTTACTTCCACAGGTTGAATAATTTTTGCTTTCTTTTTCGCTCTAGCTATCTCTGTTAATTCCCATTACTGTTGGATTTTAGGTATTTGTTCTCATTGAATTACTTAATGCACACTTGTCTCCGTCAATTTATGGCGCAGTCATAGAGTTGGTCACTCATATAGGCAAATTGCATTCAAAGGCTGAATCTGAAATCTTGGAAGCTCCTTCTCGATCAAATATGGTTTCAGTTGTATCTTCTTCTATTTTTGGTGTCTTTGTAGTGTCAAAATTTCATTCGTTTGTTTTGGAAGTTGACTTAGAAAATGATCGAGATAATAGTTCTGCGCTCATGGTTTCCTTTCAAGAAATTAATATATGGTATGTTTACTATTGTACCTTTGTCATTTGGGAACTTTTATTCTAATTAATCTTCATTTGTTCACATTGGAGAATTACAGTTAATATACTCCTTGCCTTATCACATGTTAGCATAAGTTAGAAGGATTATTTGTGACAATGTTGCTTTTGATGAGGATTATGCTTACAGCCTTAGAGTCCTAAAATTCTTCAGCTTTGACATGTTTGTTATTTAAATGTGTGATATTATATTTTATGCTTGATACATTTGGATTTTTTTTATTCTTGTTGCCGTTGTATGAATTATGTTTCAAGCATAAGTTAAGTTTTCATATATTATATTAGTTGTTTTGTATGTGTGTTGTTATTTATTTTTTATTGCTGGAATGCTTGACGGGTAGGTTAAGAGTGATGTGTGCGCCTAGGCCTGACCCTAGTGGTTTTGGGCTATTATGAGAATAAGTTACTTCTTTTCAAAAAATAATGTATTCTGATAAAAATATACCTGTTTGTTTGGACTTATAGAAAAATGATAAGTTAATAAATATGGAGAAAATCTCTTATAAGGAGAAGCTAAGAAGAGAGAAAAACTTTCATATTCAAAATTGTCCGCCCTTCTTGAAAAGTCCTTCCCAGTTATTGCATCCAAATAGAAAGCAACTTCTTAAAAAAAGTCATTTCTCCTGCAGGAGAAGGAGAAAAGACGTTATCTGATAATTCCAAACAAATAGACCTTAAGTCAGTGAACCCATTCACATCTTTCTTGTTCCTCTTTTCTCTCTATAATTTCTCTCTTCTCTCTATAACATGGTATCATAGGATTAGGTTCTTATTCTGAAATAGAAGTCTGATTCTGTGTAGGTTATTCTTCTAGGGTTCCAAAAAAAAAAAAAAAGGAACACAAATAGAAGCTAGGGTTTTGGCCGAAATCCTATTTTTGGCCACCCTCCATGGTGATTCGTGCTTGAAAGTCACGCACGAAGGTTGTACTGGTTCTTCAAGATAGATGTTGTTGGAGCTCTATCATCATGTTTATGGCGTTTTGGCATAAAGTGAGTAGTTTTCTAGTCCGGATCTGGGGCAAAAAGGTGCATTTTGGGCTAGGGAGGCTTGGTTTAATGTGGGTGATTGCATAATGTTGTGATTCTGTCATTTTTTCACTATTTTGTTGCTTTTTTTCTTGGGTATGTTTTCGTGTTTTTTGCTGTGATCTTCATTGTTTGCTGCTTTTTTTATGTTTTGAGCCACAAGGGTTGTGGATGTTACTGGTTGGGTGTTGTGTTAGTCGTGATTTTTAGTTGAAGGAGATGGGTGCTTGTGTAATTATCTAGTGCTGTATCATGGCTAACACATCGAGTGAAGTGTCAACAACCTCATCTGGCACTGCTATGGGTGAAAAAGCTGTAATGGCTACTGAAACCTTGTGAAATATGAATATCACTGATAGAAAACTGACTGGGCGCAAGAACTATCTACAATGGAAGCGCACAATCCGACTTTGCTTGCTTAGTATTGACATGGGAGATCACTTGACTGATGCTCCGTCACCAGATAGTGATAAGGTAGCAAGAAAAAGATTGGTGAGGGAGGATGCCAAGCTATTTAATCAGATTCAGAAAACTTTGGATCTTGGAGATTCATCCATTGATCTTCCCATTACTCTCCGTAAAGGTAAATGAACTTTTACCTATCCTCTCGCTTCCTATGTTTCATATACTGGCCTTTCTCTCTTTGCTTAAGCTTTTGTAGCTTCCTTGGATTCTCTCTCTGCCCCCACTACAGTTTTTGAGGCCTTAGCTCACGAGGGGTGGCTAGCAAGTATGCTTGAGGAAATGAATGCACTTGACTAGAATCACAGGTGGGAGTTAGTTTTCCTTCCCGATAGTAAGAAGGCTATTAGATGTAATATGGGTTTATACCATTAAAGTTAATCCTGATGGTTTCCTTACTCGTTTGGAGGCTCATTTGGTTGCTAAGGGCTATCCCAAACTTATGGAGTTGACTACTCAAATACATTTTCTCCCGTTGCTAAGCTGGCTTCTTTTAGATTATTTATCTCTCTTCCAGCTACTTATCATTGGCACCTGCATAAGCTCATTGTTAAGAATGCCTTCTTGCACAAATCATTGCTAGATGAGGTATATATGGAGCAACCAGTCGACTTTGTTGCTCAGGGGGAGAATGGGAATGTGTGTCAACTCAAGAAATCTCTATATGGCCTCAGGGAATCTCCTTGTGCTTGGTTTGGAAGATTCAGTCAGGTGGTTTTTCAATTTGGGTTACAACGAAGTAACTTTGATCATTCATTTTTCTATCGGCAATCTAATAAAGGGTGCATTCTCTTAGTGGTGTATGTAGACGATATAGTGATTATAGGTAGTGATGAAGCGGGTATTGAGGACCTCAAAGTATTCTTGAAAATTCAATTTCAAGCAAAGGATCTTGGTCATTTGAAATATTTTTTGGGTATTGAGGTGGGTCGAAGGAGGAAAGATATATTTCTTTCACAGAGAAAATATAATTTAGATTTACTCCCCAAGCTCACAGTTGAAGATGGGGAGGCCTGTCAAGATGTTGAAAGATATTGGAGATTATTTGGGAAGCTCAATTATCTTACAGTTACCCGATCGGACATTGCCTTTCCAGTGAGTCAATTTATGTCATCTCCAAGCACCACTCATTGGGAACCTATTATGCATATACTTAAATGTCTGAAGGGAGCTCCTGGGCGTGGTATATTATATGAGAACCGTGGACATTGTGATGTGGAGCGTTTCTCTTATGCAGATTGGGTTGGCTCCCCAATAGACAGACAATCAACATATGGTTATTTTGTTTTTTTGGGAGGTAGACAGACAATCAACATATGGAAGAGTAAGAAGCAGAATGTGGTTGCTCGGTCAAGTGCTGAATCAGAGTGTCTGTCTATGGCTCAAGAAATATGTGAAATAATGTGGGTACATCATCTACTTGGTGAGATTAGTTTTAACGGAAGAAGCCCTATAAAACTGTGGTGTGATAATTAAGTAGCCATTCATAATGCATCTAACCCTATGTTTCATGAAAAAACAAAACACATTGAGGCTTATTGTCATTTTGTTCATAAAAAGATTTAACAAGGACTTCTCCTTATTGCACATTTACAGACTAGCGAGAAACTAGGAGATATCTTTACTAGAGCTCTCAATGGGAATAGAATTGGGTATCTTTGTAAGAAGCTAAGCATATCTAATATATATGTTACAGTTTGAGGGGGAGTATTGGAATGCTTGACGGCTAGGTTAAGAGTGATGTGTGCGTCAAGGCCTAACCCTAGCGGGCTTGGGCTATAATATACTTGACCTAGTTTTCTATTATAAATACACACACAGGGATCTGACATAGTACCATGTCAGTGATCCCATTCACGTCTTTCTTCTTTCTATTTTCCCTCTATAACATTTATAATAAAAGAAATTTTATTAGAGAGAAGAAAATACAACTTGTTGGAGGATAACAAATTCTCAAGCAAGAGAAAACAAGAACTTAAGAATCAAACTAAGAAGGAAAGGGCCTGTTTGGAACGATTTTCATTTTATTGTTTTTAAAAATATTTTTTAAGAATAACTACAAAAAATAGTTTTATAAAACAAAAAAACAAAATACTTATTTGGGTAAAAATATTTTTCATCAGTTGTTTTTGTGCTTTTTTAGAAAGCAGAGGACAAAAACAGGCCAAAACACAAAAATTGTTCTCTATTTTTTGTTTTCTAGTCATTATTTTCAGAAACCGTAAACTGATGAAAACACTTGCCCAAACAAGTTTTTTTGTTTTGAAAAAACAGTTTTTTAAAATCATTCCACACAGGCCCAAAAGTGCTAAATTTCTTATAAATGTGGTAGAGCTGACCAATCTCTTTGCATATCAGTAATGGTGACTCCCTTAGAAAGCCCATGAGCAGCATACCAAAGGGAGACCATATAAACAATTCTATCCCATAACATATGTAAGGGTAAAGATATGGCCTTGTAGATTCAGGCATTCCTCTCCAACTAAACAATACAAATTGTCCCAAAAACTATGCATTGCCACAAGATTTTTTTTTCCTTTTTGTTAATAAACCTATTAAACGAGTTAGGAGAAACTACTCCAAGTACTATGACAAACCTGATTTCACCAAAAATGCTGAAAAGGTTACTCCAAAGATAATTCACTGCAAGTCTGTAGAAAAAGGTGGGATGAAGTTTTGAACCAGATCTACACATTACACACATGTGAGGAGAAAGAGCTGTGTGGGGCCTACGAGTTTGCAATGCGTCATTTGCGGTTATCCGATTGAGTATTTGTCCAAACAAAAGCTTTGACCTTATATGTGCATTATTTTTATTCTGGATTATATTAATTATGTGTGTCGCACTTCAATGATGCAATGTGCATTACTGTACGCCATGAGGCATGGCTCTTGGAGCACTTTCAACAACAGTGTGTTATGCGGTGTTAATAACCAAGGCCTCAATTTATGCTTTCTTTTCGGCACCTTTAAAGTTCAAATTTGTTTGCTGAGTGAGTAGGGATATGATGTATCATCATTGTTGTTTTTCTTCCAGGTTGCCAAATTCTTGATGCTGCCCTACTGGTAAATAAAGTGGTGGAAGACGTGAGAAGGCAAGGGAATAAGGATTTGGTTTTTATGTTGGATTTGAAAAAGGGATATGATCAAGTTAGTTAGGGTTTTCTTGACAAGATTCTTGCTACAAAAGGCTTTGGTGTTTGTTAGAAGTATGAAGGCTAGGGTAAAAGAAGTGTGTGTCTCACAACTAGTAGACTGGGCTTGTACTAGTTGTATTATCCTTCCTTGACCAACTTGTAATTATAAATAGACACATAAGGAACCTAGCCATTCAAGATTGTGATCCAATTCTCTTGTCACTTTTTCAGTAACTTCTATTTTCTACATGGTATCAAAGCCAAGTGTGAGAGAGTTCCAGTATTAGTGGTTGTGTAGTTCTTATGGCTGGAACTCTGGCCCCCCTTCTTTGGCACTTCTATAGTGACCAGAGAACATTTAGTTCTTGAGGATGTCTTATTCTCCTTACTTGTAACTTTCTCCTTGTTCAATAAAATCCTTTTTTTTCTATCAAAAAAATAAACAGTAGGACAATGAATTAATTATTTCTATAGAAGAGAAAAGTAGAAATAGAATATTACCATTTGCCCGAATTTGGAATTTTAAGCAATTGATCTGCCACAAGATTTGAGACCTCCCCTACCACACCTTGTTTCTTTTTCAGGAGATCTTAGATTGGTTGAAGTATATGCTAGAGATTTTTATGCATAAAGATTTATCTTCACATTCTTTTCTTCCTATTTTGATTTTGTTTGTATGAAAAGTTTTATATTTACTGATAATCAGTCTCTGTGTTTTGTTGCACTATTTGCAGGTATGCTTCTACAGAATTTGAGGAGTTCTTTTTTTGTATGAAGTCTTTAATGATCTCTGCTTATAAACTGAAAGACAAAATGGGTAGCCATATAATGCTTTTGACGCGGAATTTATCTTCCCCTCCTAGTACTGCATTGAAAGAAGACTGTGCTTCTGGAACATGCAATGAATCTGATCAATATTCTGATGTAGCTATATTGGCTGGTGCATGTTTTGTCATACATTATGAATCCTCGACAACTGATTTAGTTTGTCACAAGTGTACTGTGTACTTAAATAATGCTGATATCCACTGCTACCCTCATATAGTTGGAATGCTTATTGGTTTTTTTGATAGATTAACGGCCTATGGTACCAATTTTGAGAAATCCTCTGCTGGAAATGATACTGACATTTCAAAAGCAATAGCAAGTCTTGTATTACAAAAGTTTGGCTTCTCAAATTATTTTGAGTTTGGATCCTCTGAATCTGAATGCATTCCATTGGAGCACTTTC
The DNA here is from genome assembly GCA_034509205.1 of Ceratonia siliqua. Lineage (NCBI taxonomy): Eukaryota > Viridiplantae > Streptophyta > Magnoliopsida > Fabales > Fabaceae > Ceratonia > Ceratonia siliqua. The sequence goes on from JASKGM010010894.1 coordinate 16,584, forward strand.
CATTTGTTACAATTTACAATTCTGGTTCTCTTGGTAATCTAGAGAGCTCACTCCGATATGCCATTCCTGACTGGAGAAAATATTTCACTCTGAGGGACAGAAAAATCAGATGTCCCAATATCAATATGACAAAAAGGTCCAAATTTAGCGATGTCCCATTTTCTGTTGAGTTGCACCTGTGTGGGTTGAGAGCACATTTTCATGATTCATCATGCATAGTTGGAACAATCATGGTGCCTACATCTAAGTCGTCTTTCTTCTTTACTGAAGACAGTATGGATATATTGTCTTCCTCAGAAGGATTGATTCTTACCTCATCCTGGTGGACAAGAAATTTTCATGATAATCTATGGGGTCCCTCTTCAGAAAATCTATCTCCTATTTTAAATGTCCGTGTTAGGAAAGGACAAAGCATCTCTTCAAGTACTAAGTTAGAAGTGAGCATCAGCATTCAGCATGTGTATTGCATGTTACCAGCTGAATATCTCTCCATCATCATTGGTTACTTTTCATTGTCTGATTGGGGTGGTAATTCAACTTATCAGCTTCTCAGTAAAGAGCAGAGTTATATAGATTTAGAAAATGACAAAAGCATTACATATAAGTTTGAAATCTTGGACTCTGCTCTCATTTTACCTGTGGAGAACAACGAGCATCAGTTTCTTAAGGTTGAAATGCAGCAGCTTTACTGTAGTTTCATCCATAATTCTTGTTTCGATAATGTGATAAGAGACATTCCTCTTGAGTCTTTGGTTCCTAATCATAAGCTTGCCAGGAAAAGTCACTGTTTAAATGTGTTCGCGAGGGACTTGTTCCTATCAATTCTTATGTTTAAGAATGACATATTTGGTTTGTCAACAATAGAACAAAATACTAAATGTGTAACTTCTGCTTTAATTGCACCCATAAGTGCCGATGTTTGGGTCAGAATTCCATTTGGAAATGAATCTAATTGCAAAAACTCTTGTCCAGTGACGTGTTTCATGACAAACATCAGAAGCTGTCAAATCATCGCTGAAGGTAGCATTTGTTCTTCTGTTGGTCACCTTTCCTTTATTTTTATTATGTTATATGGATGCATTATCTCTCTGCACTGATCCATTTTGTTTGACTAACAGATAGCCACATCTTTGATGGATGTGTGGCCATATTGAATGTCATCGATCAATTTTCCTCAGTTGATGATCAATCCAAATATTTCAATTCAGATGTTCTACAATTCCTTCATTCAAAGAGGAGTTCAAAGGAGACAAAAACAGTTTCTCCAATGCCCTCAACCATGATACACACAGAAGTTAAATGTTGCAGTCAATCTTTGTTGATAAACTTCTATCACAGAAAAGACAATTCTGTGGATTTAATTTGCAAGGCTGATGTGCAATTTAATTGTTCTGCATCGTTAATAAATGATTCTCTAGTATGGTTAGATTTGGGTTTCTCTTGTTTGGCAATATATTCTCTAGATGATTCCCTAGTTTTAGCAAAATGCACTTCGACTTGCTCTTCCAAATTAGTACTTGAGATCTCTTTTACTAAATCAGTTGAGGGTGACAATGAACTCTGTGTTTGTCTTCCATCACTAAATATTTGGCTACATTTTTCTGAGTGGATTGAGGTTGTTAACTTCCTTAATCATTTTTGTGAACATTTGGCAAAAACTGTGCCCGTGGATGCATCATTAAAGAGTTTGTCCTTCAATGCTGCTGATCCTGTAAAACATATAGCGGTTGAGCATCCTCTCTCTTTCCTTCATTCTGAAAGCACCTCGGCGCATTTTGCATCAGAAGAGATGAAGGATGCTGTTTTCCTGATTATGAAGTCGAACATGATTGGTATTACATTTCACATCCCTGTATGGGTTAGTGAAGAACCTTGTCTAGAACTTCAGTTTACTGAAGATTTCAAGGGGATACCCTCAAGCATATCTTGTGATATAGCTGAAGAAAGAGACTTTAAATTTCTTTCTGTAACTTGCCACATGAATCATTTTGAATTATTTGTAAGTAGGAGAGATATCTGTTTGAAGTCCAATGTGGAAAAATTGAGCGGCATAATAGTGATAGCTGAGAACAGAAGGCAAACATCTTGGCCTCTTTTTGAGATAATCCAGGTTTACTTGGAGGCTGCACACTGTGCCAATCTGACAGACACCAGGGAATTCAAACTAGAGATTCTGTGTGATCATTCAGATGTGTGGCTTTCACATCCTGTATTCTATTTCTGGAGTTTTGTAAAGGTCAATTTTCCTGAGGCAGTGTCTTCTGAATTTTCAACCTGTGGCATCGATTTTAAATTCCAGTTCAGGAAGGTTGCTTTCCTACTAACTGATGGAAGGGTATGTTTGTAATCTTTGCCAATTAATTTTAAAACCATATTTTTGTTTTACTGATGTTCATATCTTTGTTTGGTCTTGTTAAGAGTATCTAAACTATATTAGTAAGGGTATTTTAGTCTTTAACCTTTTAATCTCAGTATTTCTATTAGAATGTATTTCTTTTTCCTATTATATATACATGATCACCTGTCTAATAAGACATGTTTTTTCATTATTTCTCTTTCCCTTCAATAGGTTTGAAATTTGGTATGGAGAAACTTCTTTAATGCTTTAATGCCTCACTCATTATGACCTGTATTCACTATGTTGTCCTATACAACTAACAAGATTAATTTTGCTTCAATGTGCCGAAAGAACACTATGGTTACCTCACTTTTCCAAAAATCTGAACTGCACGACAACCTCTAGAAATGGCTTAAACCATGCCCTCAGGGACTTTTTTTTACCGTACAAAGCTTTTTCTCCACTAGAGACTGATAGCAGCTAGAGAAATTGAGAGATGGACAGATGTCAATTTTGCCACTAGAGAGGTGTCAATATAATATACACTATAGATATGAGCACAAAAGTTGGTCACTAGTCTACCATTCAACCAACTTGTAGATTCATTTTCCTTACACTACCAATAGATTGTTTAGGGAGAGGCGGGTGGACTAAGTCCCAATTGTCATTTTTGTCGAGGGCTAGCATTTCCTCGTCAATGACCCTCTGCCAAGTGTCATGAGTCAGCTTTGGACAAAGACTTCAGAACAAATATTTCATCAAGAGAAGCAACAAAGGAGTGAGACACATGTGGTAATTGGTTATGTTAGTCAAAGGAAGATAGGGTGAGCTCAAGTGTGTTTACCCTTGTACATAGCGGCTGGACGGTCAATACTAGGGTCTGTTGATGAGGAAGCTGGTAGAATTAAGTAGTCCATTGCAGGTGTATTAAGAGTATGAGTTGTGTCACCGATAAGAGTAAACTTGTGTAATGATAGCTTTGATAGGATAACATACAGAATTGGTCGCTATATAGATTAAGAAATCATCTGTGGATTCAAACGCAAGAGAATGCTTACTTGTTTAGACTTGAGAAGGAACGAATTGTTTCAAAGAAGGTAACATCTATAGGAACCAAATATTAGCCAAGACCAGGAGGAAAACAGAGGCATCCCATCTGGGTACAGTAGTAACCTGAGGAAGCAACCTTTGGAGATTTAGGGTCTAATACATTACATGCAGTCTTACATCATGAAGGAACCTGACTGTCCAGGACAGTTGAAGGCATTTTGTTGATGAGATATTTAGCTATGTGAATGATATCAGCCCAAAAGATATTGGGGAATTTTATTTGGAGAACAATGAAGTTTGGGCAACCTCCTTAAGATGACAAATTTTCTTTATGCTACTCTATTTTTCTGAGGAGTGATATTGTGATAATGCAAGACAACTGGTGAATCACGCCTTGTTCAATCATATAAGAATAAACGGTACAGAAAAATCTTCTTTGGCATTATTACTTCAAAATATGACTACTTTAATACTTATAATGATGGATGACCTAATTTAATGAAGCTAAAATACAGATAAAATGCAGGAAGCAAGAGAGGAGGGTGTGGAAGTGGCAACTGAGCCTAATAGATAAAAGCTGTTGGATATGCTTCCTCTACTAATAGTCTGTCTAGTCTAACGATCCTGTAAAACACATTGCCACTTCGCATGGCATTAGCATTGGAAACATCAGCTGGAGTAACTTTAGAGTGCATGAGAGGGCTCTAGTGAAGAAAGAAAACCAGAGTTTCCTGTCATGTGATCAATAGTGCTAGAGTGTATGATCCAGTGACGAGAGGACGAGATGACAATTAGAAGGATTACCTAATTGGACAAGGTAGCCATGGAAGGCTAAGAATGCTGTGATATATGGAAATGGTTAAATGATGGGCAAAGTCTTCATCTATCATAAGTACAGTACGTCCCCAATCCTGTTGTGCTGCAGAAGTGGATGTCTTAACCTGCTATGCTGCATTATCATATTGCTGTGGTGGATTTGGCTGAAATGTGTGGAACAGTGAGAGGATTATATCCATGGGAAGTGTCAAGGACCATTTCAACCTAAAAGAGTAAGTTGTTAGGAGAAGGTCAATGAATAATGTTATTATAATCTCTAACACACCCTCTCACGCGAAAGCTATCTTTGGGCTTGAGGCATGATCTAGCACAGGCTCATATACCTTGTATTGAAATTTCAATTTAATCATAAAGAATGGGAGCAGCAAGGATCGAACTCTTGATTGCTTGGTTATAGAGGCTCTGATAGCATGCCAAAGACCTTTGTAACCCAAAAGCTTAAGCCTAACAGAGCCCATGAATAATTCTAATATAATCTCTAACAACAAGAAAATTTCTATGTGCAGAAATAAGTCTTAGTAATTGTTGGAGTGCCTTGTTGACCATTTCAGTCTAAACCTTACTTTGTATATTCTAGTGCATGAAGGAATTCGCACCAATAACCATTTACCAGATAGAGTAGTGTTTTTAGACACCAATTACCAAATTGCCAGGACCCAAATCCCCATCTTACTTGGCCTGCAACAAAGCTTCCAACTTTTCATTTTTTTTTTCTTCTTCACAAAGATATTGTAAACATTCACTTTTATATATGTGTTTTTGATACAGGACCCTTGGAATAGAGTTTTGATTTTATAAAGTTTTACAATTATGTTGGATTTTTGTTTGACTTCAATCTGTACTTCTATTAAGTTCTATAAATCCTTACATTGCATTTTCATTTTTCTAATGGTATAAGATTTCTACTTTCTCGTAGTGGAGCTGTAGTGGGCCTCAGTTGGAAATTCTAGTGAGGAACATCCTGTTGCATGCCAACATGATTGGAAAAAACATGGAATGCTCAGTCACTGGTGATCTTCAAGTAAACTACAATAACATTGAAAAGGTGCATTTTCTAAAATTTCTGTGGTCATTTCTTTTATCCTTTTGATATGACCAATTTGCTGATAATTATATTCTATGCTTTGAAAACTGAAGGTGTCGTGGGAGCCTTTTATTGAACCTTGGCAATTTCAGTTAAATTTAATTAGGAAACAAGAAATGAGTGTTCTGGTGAACAGCTCTATCGTGACAGATATCATTCTCAGTTCAGCAGCTCAGCTTAACATTAATATCACAGAATCCTTCGTTGAGGTATATTATTTTCTGTACTCTTTATTTTACCTTTTAATTAGAAACCTATCATTTGATTTGATGGCCCAATTTCTCTCTTTCCAGTTAAGCAGTCCACTGATAGCCATGGAAATACTTAGATCAGCTTTTTGTGCTTAGGATTGGGGACAATCATTGGAGTTCATAGTTACAGCATATAGATTTATTTTGATATTTATCTGGTTAGAAGTATTGGCTTGTCAATTGTCAGCATTTTAATATTGACCTTATTGTTCTTAATCACATACCGGAAGTTGACCCTATAGCTAAATTAGTGCAATATGTTTCTAATGAATCAAAAAAGTATTATATTTTCTGGGCATCTTACATTTATAATGACAATTGCTGCATTATCATAGTAGAATCATTATTTATTGTTCACTCTTATAATATTGTCTACCATGAATAGTCTGATTGCTATAATATATTGGCCAGAAGACCAATCTCTACTATTTTCTCCCTCTTTGCACTGAGGAAAATATCAGATTGGATTGGCCTTTTTTCCATCCATGTTGTCATTTAATTAAACTTCCGGGCTGTAAAGTATCTCATGGTCTTAAGTCTAACAGGAAGTTGGTGGTATTTATGGGTCTATACCATGGATTTTCTGTAGTTTATATATTGAGCTTATAATTTTAAATAAAATTATCAAAGAAAATGATTTTTAGTTATGAGTCTTGTGTCTTGCAGTGTGTTACACGAACAACTGAGATGGTCATGGACGCTTGGTGTCTGATGGGGTCCAAAGATCATTCTGAAGGCAACAAAATGATACATTCACCATCGGCTGAATCTACGTTTGCTAGAAGATATGCTGCTCCCTATGTACTTCAAAACTTGACTTCTGTGCCTCTTTTATGTCATGTATATCACAGGCCTTTCAACCCTGATGAACTTGATGATTCAGAAAGGAAAGATGGAAAATATGTGCAACCTGGTTCTGCTATTCCAATATACATGGATGAAAATACTGAAGAACGGCTCACCCGTTACCGGCCTTCTTGTTGTTCTGATAGTCTAAGTGAGCAAAGGTCAAATGGATTTGCGCATCATTGTATTACTATACAGCTCGATGGAACATCTGTGCCATCTGTTCCAATGTCAATGGATTTAATAGGACTTAGATGCTTTGAGGTTAATTTCTCCAAGACGTGCAACGAAATTGACGAGGACAGTAAAGATACAGCTTCTTCTTTTATTGTTCCTGTTGTCTTTGATGTTTCGGTCCTGCGCTATAGCAAGTTAATACGAATATACTCTACTGTATGTACAAACTGAAGATTTGTTTTTCTTTATGTTGCTTTTGAGTTTCCATTTACTTCATGCATCCTTTTTCCCTTCTTCTAAGCTAAGTTTCAACATTCAGGTTGTACTTTCAAATGCCACTACTACACCTTTGGAGCTGCGGTTTGATATTCCACTTGGTGTGTCACCAAAGGTATATTTGTTTCTCCTCATACTCCACAATATCAATCATTAGTCAGTAGCTATTTTTACATATAATAGTACTCCTATGTGTGTCATTTCACCATTTCAGATATTAGATCCAATACGCCCAGGACAACAGTTACCGCTGCCACTACATTTGGCTGAAGCTGGTTCCCTAAGGTGGAGGCCAGTTGGGAACTCTTACTTGTGGAGTGAAGCTCATAATCTCTCAAAGCTTCTATCATTGAATAACAAAATTGGAAACTTTAAATCCTTTGTTTGCTATCCATCTCTTCCTAGTAGTGGTGCATTTCGTTGTTGCCTATCAGTTAGGAACATCAGCTTGTCTTCATCTGGCTGGATGAAAAAGAATATCTCTGTGGATGAGCCAAAGAATCGGTTTGTTCATCACATAATCCTAAGTGTTCCATTGATAGTGAACAACTACATTCCCAAGGAAATTTTCTTCACCAGTTATAGTGGTGGGGTAAATCATACGATTATAGTTTCTGAGGTTTGTGATGAATCTTTTGCTTTCTTCTTTTATTGTCGATACCCTACAGCATATATAGTTCTCCTGTTCACTTCTATTGATAGTAGTGCAATTGCCTGATAGTTTTACATGATGTCTTCTTTTCTAGGGTGAAACTTCTGTTTACCACATTGATCCTTCCCATGATCTAGGACTGGAGATCTGCATTGATGGATTTAAGCCTTCATATTTTAAATTTCCTCGCTTCGAAACTTTCTGCACAATGGCTAAGTTTGGTGAAACCAAGTTTTCATTATCTGAAACACTGGCATTTGAACCAAATAATCCAAGCGGTAATTGATATTCTTTGTTGACTTTTGTCTTGTATATTTTGTCGAATTAATGCTGAATTCATCTTTTCATTACTTGTAGACCCTATGTATGTTACTGTGGAGAAGATGATGGATGCATATTCAGGTAGTAGGGAAGTCATCATTTTTGTTCCCTTTCTTTTGTATAACTGCATTGGCTTCCCTCTGTGTATAACAGAAGACACTGCTGAAATCAAAGAACGGGGAACTGTCATTCCTTCCTATTATGATCTTGGTGAAAATGAAACACTCGATGGGAAAAAGGATGGTCTTTCTCTGCTGTCTTCCAGCCATGATTTACATGCTGCAGTTCCTCCTAACCCAGGGAGTTCTTTGAGCAATCATATCATCTCAACTAGAGAGAAAGTTAGCCCAAACTTGCAGAGTTGGAATTGCCATGAAAATGTGGCAAGGCAAACAAGTATAAATTATTCAAATTTCCAAAGTTCTTCTTTAATCAGCCTGAAGAGTAGACTGAGCCCAAGGGTTCAGTCTACTTCAAAGGATTCAGGTTCTGATAATCATGATCATGAAAAGGTTTGGCCATGCATGTATTCACCAAACCCTAATTCCTCTATAAATGATGTTCGGGTTAAAGTTAGTAGATATTACCCTGGATATGTTGTGGACAAGTTGCCATTTTCATTATGGTCAAGTCCTTTCTTTCTTTTACCACCAAGTGGTTCAAATAATATCCTTGTTCCTCAGTTGTCTGCAAATGCTGCATTCATTCTAGCTGTTACATCTACCTTAGTTGCTGAACCATATGCTGGGAGGACAAATGCAATTACTTTCCAGCCCAGGTAACATTTTTTTCTTCATGGATATTATTAGAGATAAAATCCTTTCTTGGGCAACCTCCTAATAGCTTAAGCTTTATGGATTACTAGTTTTTTGGGCATGGTATTAGAGACTCTTTGACCTAGTCGTCAGGAGTTTGATCCTTACATCTCTCATTCTGCTGATAAAATTGGTACAAGGGAAAGGTGGGCTGTTGCTTTGTCCACCCTTTAAGTCTGAAGTGCTTTCACATGGGGGAGCAACAAAGATTGTTGTGCAACCTATTAGTATAAGTCTTACAAGTTAAGTAGGAATGTTAAGGGATTGGGAGTTTATTATTATCTAGGAGTTTAGTGGTTATCCCTTATCATTATCTTAATTATCTCTTAGGGTAAGTCTTCTAGTTTTATTCAAATTGCTTTATATTTCAGATTTATCTCTAGGAGTTGATCTTGTAGTTAAACATTATAAATAGAGGTACAAGGGCTGTGGTGTGGATTTTTCCTTCAGCCCCTAAAACACTCTAAATTTCAACAGAGACAAAAAATCATCCCTTGGCCTCCTAAAAGATTAAGCTTTTAAGATGACTGGTTCCTTTACATAGTTGATATTATAGGGACGTGTCGTTCTCTCTGGTTAATGATGTCTAATTCTGCAGATATGTCATCAGCAATGCATGCAGCAAGGATATATGTTATAAGCAGAAGGGTACTGATGTCATGTTTCATTTGGGCATAAGAGAACATGCTCATCTTCACTGGACAGATACGACCAGGTGTGTTATACTAAATAGTTTGTATCATGTGTTTATCTTGGATATAACCAGTTACTAAGACATTATTGAATCTTCTGTTTTGCTTTTTCTGAATTTAACATGTATGCCAAAATGCTTCCCCTAAATGATTTGTCATTTTATGAATTTAGGTAAGGTCTTGTTTATTATCTTTATGAATTTTGTTGGGATTTTCTCCTCTTTTCCTTGTTATTGAATTATTCACTTTGAGATGCCCAAATTTGAAGCTCGGAAATGCTAAGCAGTGTAAGGGTGGGAAAGAGGGCCTTTTATACTATCACAAATTTTTTTATGTAATTGTATTCCCATTGCTTATAATAAAACAGCTACATATATCTTAATATATGTACGAGGATCAATTTGTACCAATGTAAAATTACAGTAAATTATAAGGTAAATTACTCTTGACAACCTGAGGTTTGAGCATTTGACACCCGCTTCCCCTATAGTTTGGGAAAGGATACTCCCTACCCTTATATTTTGCATTAGCATTACATATTAGTCCTATTGAATAACATTCAGTTAGTCAACCAACGAAAAACATTAATAAATTAGTGATATAACACAAAACCACTTTCCAATTGGTCTTCCAATCAATATTTGTCCAAAAAAGGCCTTATAGAAATAAGTTCTATAATCTAACATTGTAAGTGTACAAGTTTAATATATATATATGTATGTATGTGTATATATATCATCCCCATAGCCTTATTTTACGTAATAGAGGAAATATTTTATACAAGAAGATTAACTTTCACAATTGAGCCAAATTTAAATTAAGCTCAAGTCATAGTCAAATTTTCGTAAGTGCAAATAAAATTAATGAAAGATTAAAAAAAAAAATTTAATAATGAAAGCAAACTAAGAAATTATATCCCAAATAAAACAAAAAAGAATTTTGGATTGAGATACACTTTTACTTGCTTTCATTTAAGATTGAAAACTGAGTCACTCGGTAAAACATCCCAAGAAGCATCCAATTTTCAATATGAAAATAATAGTAAAGTTTTTAAATAATCCAATCTGTCACATCAAGGAGCCAATGTTGTTGCAAATCAGCTTGCATAGTGAATATTCTAACTTCAAAGGCAAATAGAGAAAATGTTGAGGTCAAATTAGTAACATGTTATAACTTGTCAAAAACCCAATGTTGGATAAAAACTCACATCACAGATCAAGCCCAAAAAACTTCATATTAATAAAAATTAGTCTGTCCTCCATTAGTATTTTTTAATGTTATTTTACAATAAGATTAATGCTCACTGTTAGAGATTATAATAAACAATTCGTTGGCTTGCTCCTAGTTGCTTAAGCTTTTTTTACTCCTGTGATGTTGATCAATATGAACAAAAGAAACACAGCCGAACACTCTAGGGGGTAGAGTATTTGAATACTGAAAATCTGGGTAGAAATCATACAAGAGGATAGGAGTCTTGTTACCAAGAAGGCGAGAAGGCACACGGTTTATTAAATAGGTTGCTGTTAGGACAGCCTCCCCCCAAAATGTTTTAGGAGCATTTGACTGAATTAGGAGGGCTCGACTGACATTAAGTAAGTGCTTGTTTTTCCTTTCAGTCACCTTGTTTTGGGGTGTGTCAACACAAGAAGACTCATGAATAATGCCTTCCCTTTTAAAGAAGGTGGAGAGAGTTGTGCTGAAATAATCCTTTGCATTATCTTATCTAACCCTCTTAATAGGAACTCCAAATTGTGTAGTGACCATTTTGGGAAAAATATGAAATATAGTACTTAGCAATTTAATTCCTTGGTAAGCTGATGAATAGGAAGGAGGTTATTGGATAGCTTGGGAACATGGATCACATTTTACAAGGAAAGAGAAGGTGTTAATTTTAAGGTTGACTCACAATTTTTATAGGAGATCCGTCAGCTTATTGCCTGGACTTGGCTTATAGGTTTTGAATCTGGTTGGACTACTTGTCATATGATCAGTGGCTCTTGAATTAATTATCCAAGTTTCAAGGTGGCTGAGAATAGAAAGGTCTAACGTTTTCCAGAATAGGGGAAGAATAAGGTGATAGGCAATGGTAATGGCAATGAAGGCCGTGAGTAGAATAGATGAGCAAGAAGGCAATGAAGGCCAAAAATTCAAACTTTGCCCAAGGATGAGGGCTTTGTTACCATGTGGAAAATCAGAGAATGAATAACTTTTCTGTTATTATTATATCTGTACAGTATAGTCAATTTTACAAAGGTGCTTAACCTATAAAAGGAAAGAAATCAACTACCCTATAGTCAGACCCCTCAATCAGAGATTTAATTACCCTATAATCAGGGATTTGATTACCCTATAATCAGGGATTTGATTACCCTATAATCAGCTCCCTTAATCAAAGGGATTTCAATTTGATCTCTAGGAATACAATCTCACAGCTGTTCCAAAATCGCTCGACAGCCTCCATTCAAAAGTAGCATTATTGTGGGAAAGATTTTAGGGATTCTGTTGGGAACCCAATGCTACAGAGGCAGAAATATGAAGGAAATACTATATTTATATGATATAAAATATTCAATAACACCACATACAGCATTACAATTCACACTAGCACTTGCAATATTACTCACAACAAACAACTAAACATAAAACATAGATAGAATAGATCATCTAGCACTTTTGAGCATGCTAGCCGCTCCCTCTAGCATTCAGAGTATGCCAGCCACTCTCCAAATCTCAATTCCAATATTTTACCTGAATGCCATAACCTTCCTCCAACTCTGTTAAATAGAACCATGTTGCATAACTTCCCCACAACTGCTAGATAATTGTTCACTCCTTTCCCTTTTGCTCTTTTTACCCCTGGGTTCTAACAAATTCTAACAATTATATTGATACTTCTGCACTTTCACCTCTTGTGCTATGTGATTGGTTTGTGAAGAAATTTGAAGATCTGCGAGATGAGTTTCTTAAAATATTTTAAAGGTATGAAAGGAAACCAATAAATGAAGTGGCTGAGGATGTTAGTAGATTCCTTAGAAACCAAAAGAGAGAGAATATTTGGAACTTACAAAGCGATAGGCTTACATTGTTCTATTTTATGATAAAGACAAGGCTATACAACCTGTATTACAAACAATGTGGGACTAGTTTAGTACATCTAAATAATAAAGGAATATAGCTAGTATAATATATAACTTAATCTAAAATTTAACATGCAAGATCAACATAAAACTTTTTCACCATGCAGCAGTAGTATTAAACTTTTGAAAGTGTATAAATGTTTGCACCTGTTTCAATTGATGAAAATCACATTTATAGAAAGTTATCAAAATTTTGGCTTGCATGATCAACATATTACATTTTCATCAGGCAGCATTTGGGTTGATATAAACATATTCTACAATAATTGTTTAAATTGTGTAAAATTTGACACCTGTACCAGTTGAATCATTTAGTCATTGTCTAGAGCTGTTTTTGAAGCATTTATTGCATATCTTTTCCTATTTATCCCTTTCTTCCACTTATTCAAACTACATGTATTCTAATATGTGACAGGGAGCTGCTTGTTTCAATATGTTATAATGAACCTGGATGGCAGTGGTCTGGAAGCTTTTTACCAGATCATCTAGGTGATACTCAATTGAAAATGAGGAACTTCGTTTCTGGAACTTTAAACATGATACGAATTGAAGTGCAAAATGCTGATATATCCATGGGTGATGCAAAAGTTGTTGGAAGCGTCAAGGGAAACTCAGGGACCATATTGATTCTATTGTCAGATGATAACACAGGCTATATGCCATACCGAATTGATAATTTCTCAAAGGAGGTTTGTGCCTTGTTTCAAGCAACATTGCAGCACTACTCGGAATTCCAATAAAATTGACTGTTCTTTGAACAGTTTTCTTTCACTTATTATTCTCTAGAATCTCCACTATTATAATATGATTGCAAACTGTTTTCCTTGTCATATATGTCAATCTATATTTCTGCTCTGCTTTCTCTTTCTTTTCTTGTCAAATGTGTTTATGGTTATTAAGTTAAATTTTATTTCTAATTTTAAGTTAATGGTTCCTGCTTTTGAATTTTTAGTATTTATTTTGCAAGAGTGGATGATAAATAGTGTGTTCTGGCTCTACTTACCTACTACAGTTGTTAAATCCATTCATCAAAAGAGCATGAGTGTTGCATTCTTTCCTTAATTCATAGGTTTGAAATGCATTATTTTTTTCTTGCTCCTCTGTAGAGATTGCGAATATATCAGCAGAGGTGTGAAATGTTTGAGACAGTCGTTCACTCCTACACTTCTTGCCTTTATGCATGGGATGAACCCTGCTATCCTCATCGTCTCATCTTGGAGGTAAACATTGTTTGTGTTTAACAATATTGAAATTTTAATAACTTATCCTGACAAGGTTCATTGTCAAAATTAAAGGTACCTGGAGAGCGAGTTTTGGGATCATATGCCCTTGATGATGTGAAAGAATATATGCCTGTCTACTTGCCATCCACCTCAGAGGTAAACTGTTTGGCCTTGTCTCATTATATTCCTTTTGTACAGAATTTGCTTAACATGTGTTCCAAAACTTTTAACTATGGTTTCGGGTAAAAGAAATTAACAGTGAGACATGCTACTAATTCCTTCTAGTTGAATAATCTTGGCATGTTCTTTGTTAGTTAATTTTAAAGCAATTTGGTGCCCTTCCTCTTTGATGTTTGTTAGCTTAACCCCTCCTAGGAACCTTCCAACAATTTTAGTAAAATTTACCTATTAGGAAAGAAGGATGAGAGAAAGGGAGACAAGTTGCCAACATTCATATTCACACTAAGTTAGGGTATAAGAAAAAGACATAAATATCCTGGAAGTAGGGTGCACTCCATTGAAATATATTCAATTGCTTCCCCTCTAGTTAGAGTATATATATCATGTGCTCCAAGCTTGTTACAAATAAACTGAAGTCTTGTATCCCAAAAGCTTTAGTAAACATATACGTTTCTCTTATCATGAACAGTATGGATGACACTGTTAAAATTTGGGGTTAAAGCAAAGGTTTAGGGGTGGAACAAAACCTGCCACCCACTCAGCCTTCTGCCTTCCTTTATTTATGTTGAGAATAGGGGTATTTTAGTCTTTTGTTCTCTATTACACAGTACGTTCTCTTGCCTCTTTCTGAAAGTAGCATGGTATCAGAGCAAAACACCAATTTCTAAAGAAAAAAAAAAACCCTAGTCCCCAAATTTCTAAAACCCTAACCCCCAAATCTCTAAAATCCTATCCCTCATAGCTTTGTCCCTTCCCTTCCCTGCCGGTGTTGTCTCCTTCTCTAGCGTGGTCAAGAGGACCACGACGTTGATGTGTGTGGGCTGAGACAGTTGTGCACCTTTTCTGTTTGTTTAGAAGTCGTTGTGGCCGGTTTTCGAGTTGTGGTGGCTGCATGCTGGTGTGTCAACGGCTGGAACCACTTTACTGGCAATGACTGATAGCAGGGAACAGTGGCAAACAATGGTATTCACAGATAGGGGCGGTGAATCATTCGAATCAACAGGTAAATCGTGTGATTTCACCTTGGGTGGTCTGATTTTGGTGCGATTTGTGTATTTTGTGCGTTCTTTGTGTCGTTTTGGGTGCTGTTCACATTGATTGTGGTACATTTGGTGTGTTTGGTGTGTTTTGTGTGTTCTTGGGCATTTCTGTGTTGCTCACTTGTTTGGTGTGAATTTAGTGTGTTCAATGGCTGAAGAGAACTCAGAAGTTACTCAGATTCCTACCATTGTTGTTGAAATTAGGAGATTGGTCTCTGAATTGATTCCTGCTCCCACAAAAATCATTGTTAGGAAGTTGGAGGGTCCTCAAATTTGCCCCCAATGGAAAAGGACGATCAAAATGTTTATGTATGGAGTTGAGATGGAGGATCATCTTATTGGTGATGCCCCAACGGGTGAGATAGCAAGAGGAACTTGGAAGCTCAGATTGAAGATATTAACACCCACTGTAATACGGCTAAAGACCTTTGGGAGTACTTAGGGTCCATATATTCAGGAAAGGAGGATATGTCCCATATTTATGATGTCGTCTAGGAGCTCCATCGAGCGGACCAGAAGGATGCATCCTTAACTGATCACTTCACTTTGTTTAAGAGAGTGTAAGAAGAGATTAATACCTTGATGCCCATTACCAGTTATGTAAGGAAGATGAGGGAACAAAAAGAGCAGTTGGTAGTAAGTTTACTTGTCTCCAGGATGATTACAGTGTTATTCAATCACAAATTCTAACTAGGTTTGACAAGTTGAAATTGCAAGATGTGTACTTTTGCCTTCTTTAGTCTTCTAAGGAGTTGCCTAAAAGTCAGGGTGGACCCAGTGACTTTTGCTTTTGTGGTTGCTAGTGGAAGAGGTGGTCATAGTGACTCTAGAGGTGAAAGGAAAGGTGAGTGTGATACAGGTGATACAAGAATAATGTGGCATTACTGTAAGGAACCAGGGTATATTAAGTGTAATTGTCCAAAGCTTCTAGCCAAGCAACAGTGGGTTGCCAATATTGCTACTCAAGAGAGTGTCTAAGGGAGTGAAACTAAGATGGTTCATATGATAGCAGATGAGTTTGCCCGCTATACTCAATTTCTGGCCGCCCAATCTGCTTTGCCTTATACCGCCAATATTGTCCAGATAGGTATTTCCAATGCTTGCCTTTCCTCCTCAACAAGTGGCTCAATCATTGACTCAAGTATAGCAGATCATATGACAGGAGATTGACACATGCCCCAATCATTGACTCAAAATCATAGCTTTTTTTTGTCTATCAGGCCTTTAAGGATTTATGTGGTAGCATTTTTTTCACCTTCCTATCCATAATTTGCGCCTATGTAATTCACTGTGGAGGTAAGTTTCTGAAACTCTTTCCAGACGTTGATTCTTTTTCCTTCTTGCTATGTTGTTGGAGACACCATTGGTGTCATCTCATCCCCTATGGAATTAATTATTTTTTTTGCTTCCATTTGGAATATTGATTCCTTTGGTATTTTCTCTTGCAAATCTTATATCTAGGGATAGTTTCTTCTTGATAAGTCGATTTGGAATTATAAATTTCCTTTCAAGGTCAAATCTCTTATTTGGACAGCAATAGTCAATAGGATTAACACAAAAAAGTTATTTTTTCTTCCGTGGATTGCAAAATTGCCCGCCTTAGCTGTCCTTCTCATTAATGAAGTGTGTTGGATTCCCACATCAGATACCTGAGTCAGTCTATGGGGGTTTATAAGCCCCTTAGGCTCCCTCTCCCTTTGAGCTAGTTTTTAGGGATGAGTTCCACCAAGGGTAGCCGCCCCAATTTCAACAAGTGGAAATGACCATAACATTTTCTTTTGAAATACGTTTGTGATGGGAACTAGGTACTCCGTTATTAAAAATGTTTTTAACTGCAAGTGATTGGATGTTATCTCCAATATCCTTGCCCTCTATTCAATGATCTGTCAAATGACCTCAGGTATAACATTACTACATATCCTGCAAAATCGAAGAGAGGGTGTTAGGATTTTTGAAGAGAAGTCCTGAGTTCTGATTTATTACATTTAGATGCCTTATGAGCAAGGAATTTGTTTCGAACTTAGCTATAGTGTTTGGCTTAGGGCTTTTTTAACGGAGTGTCTCTTTTTAGATATGCAGGGGGATTGGGCAGCTTTGCTGGCTACTCCATCGTGCCCTGTTGGCAGCTTTTGACTGTCTTTGTTATGCATATTTACGCGTACACATTCCAGGAGTAAATATTGAAATCATTCCGAATGATAGTTTTCTGAAATTTCAATACTAGTTTAATTCTTGTAGAATCAACAAATACAAAATTCTTGAGCTTGAGTTGACCTTTTTTAATACTAATGGTTGCTTACATAAATGATGATTCCAGAAACCAGAGAGGACTTTTTATTTGTCAGTCCATGCAGAAGGTGCAACAAAGGTGAATCCATAGTAGTTTCATTTCATATGACTTGCCAAAATCACAATTCTTGCTGTCACTGTTAACTTTTAATTCTTGCAGGTCCTTAGTGTTCTTGATTCAAACTACCATATTTTTAGCGATGCGAAGAAGTCAAGTGTCTCACATTCTGCAGAGAAAAAGTTACATGATCATAATCTAGCCAGGCCTGTAGAATACAAGGAGAAAGTATCAATTGTTATTCCGTATATTGGTATTTCTTTGATTAATTCTTATTCACAGGTATTTGATCATGTTAACTTTCTTTTTTGTATTTCTTGCATCTCTTCAACCTCTGCTAAACAGTTTTATTCTTGTAGGAGTTGCTTTTTGCCTGTATTAAGGATTTAAAAACCGATCTGCTGCAAAGTTTGGATCGACAAAGTCTTTCCTTGGAGATATCTTTTTTGCAAATTGATAACCAGTTGCGCTCTACTCCATATCCAGTTATGTTGTCCTTTGGTAGTGAATACAAATCCCACCAAGCTGACAGTATGAAATTTAAGGATGATGTTTCAAGAAGAAAAATCGATAAAGTAAATCAAATGAATTGCGGCAACAGTTCTTGTGATCCTGTGTTCTTCCTAGTGATATCCAAGTGGAGAAAGAAAGACATTTCATTTATTTCGTTTGAATACATAAAATTGAGGTTTCTGTTTTCTTAGTTTGGTGCATCTTCAAAGTTACTGCTGCTTGCATTACTTTATGCTATCTAACTCATTTCTTTTCATATTATGTTCAATCGTTGCAGTATGGCAGACTTTTGTCTTGAGCTTGAGCAAGAGGTCATATTAAGCTTATTTGAGTTCTTAACACATGTCTCTTCAAGGCTTCAGTACAGAATCATGCCATCTTCTGATCACTATGATGGGGATTCACCAAAGGATCTCTCATCATTTGTTCAGTCTAGTGAGAATTTAATTTTAAGGGGTGAACAGTATCCTACACTGATTGCTCCTGTCTTTTGTGGAAATTTCAAAAGCATTGTGTCATTGCCTTCAATAGTTCCGATTGGTGCCCCATGGCAGCAAATTTATCTGTTAGCGAGAACACAGAAGAAAATTTACATTGAAGTTCTTGAATTGGCACCGATCAGATTGACTTTAAGGTCATTTAGTCTTCATTATGTTTATCACAACTGCATTTTCAAATTCCTATTTTTTTTTATTTATCCCCTACTTGATGCAGTTTTTCCAGTGCCCCGTGGATGCTTCAAAATCGGATCCTCACATCAAAAGAATCTCTTATCCATGTAAGTAAAGATATTTTTTTTCTGTAGAGCGTTGGTGACATTTGAGTGTGTTTTCTTTTCCTTCTTTTTTCTTTTTCTTTTTATTTTTCTCTTTTTTGTTTTTTTTTTGTGCTCTTTGGTGTTGGCGTAGTGGATGATAGTTCCATAAGAATGACACTTGAAATAGACTGTAGGTGAGAAGCTTCGACATTTGAGACAGAGAGTACCCAAAATCTTTGGGTTGACTCTTGATTAGGTGGAGAGAATTTTCATTTGTTTACGCCATTGGACTGCCCAAATGATAACATTGCACTCTTTTCCATGTTTCTACACTTATGAATACTAGAAGCACCCTTGAACCCTTATTTTGGTTACAATAAACAATGTATTGGAGTAGAGGACAAGGCAATTAGACTGTTTGCTTTCAGCTTTCCATATCTTTCTTTTGACATCAATGATGACAATTTTGTACCAAATGTTAATTAAAGTGCGACATATACATGAAGTTTAATCATTTGATTTAAGTTATGCTGGTTCCTAGAAGTGAAGTCGCCAAATTTTTCAAGAAAAGACTATTGAATCCACCACTAACGGATTGTTGAGAAAATAGGGAGAGCAAAAGTTAAGGAGAAAAGAAGGGATCAGACAAAGTATATTACTGAAAGAAAGAAATCAATGACGGTGTGTATAACATTAATCCCTCACCCTCTATTTGTACTTGTAGAAAAGTAATAGTCAGTGAAAGAGAGAGATAAGAATGGGAGAACTAACTTGAAGGCCAGTTTTCCTATGTGTCTAGTTATAATTAAAACTAGGTCAAATAAAAATATTACAACTAGTACAACCCCAGCCCGCTAGTTGTGACAAACACATCTTTAACCCTATTAGTTGTCATACTTTTAACACTCCCCCTTAAGTTGAAGCTTACAAAGCTTCTAGCTTATATAAATAAAACCCAACTAAAATATTGAAAAAAAAAAAATCCAAACATAAACACTGCAACTATCAACTATCAAAATTAAACTATCAGCTATCAATTTCAATTTAAGAACTTTAGCAACTAGTACTCCCCTTGCTAATGTCCTCGATAAACACAGCTCCGAAAACTCTTGACTCGCTTCCCATGAGTGGTCCCTTAGATATTCTCACTGCTGCTTTCCTTCGCCACATCTTTTAACACAATGGCACAGCTCCCAAAAATCTTCAACCTACTTCCTATGAGTAGTTCCCTCGATCTTCTCCCAGTTTGTTTACACTACTTGGGTTGCTCCCTTGGCACCTAACAACACAATCTCTTACTAGTTCCAAATTCTTCAACACGTAACTATCAAAGTCTCCACTGCTTGCGACTCCTTAGGCTATACCAAGAGTTTTAACTACAATTTTCTTAACAAGAAAATTAACAAATCAACACTCAAACAATTACCCATAATATCAAACACCAATTCAAATAACCAAAACTCAAAACAACATAACACATAAATCCATCTCAATACTTTATTTATCAATTCGATAAAATCACCAAGAAAATAACCACAAATAGCCATCTCCAAAGTTGGGTCATCGGAAAATGTCCAAAAACACACCAAGACATAGGGCAGAGCCAAAACACCACACCCGAACACGAATCAAGACGAGAAGAGGCTGGGAATGAGTCCAAGAGGTCTGTTAGTGCATTCTGGGTGAACCGATGTGACTGTTGGTGAGGCACGTGGAAACGAAGTCAGCAGCAATTACACAGCATGTGAAAGGCATGATAGGGATTTCTGGGCTAACAATACTAGTTCTATAACTATAAAGACACTTGTACCCTTTCCTTTGGGTGTGTCAAGGATCACTTCACACTACACGCTTGTATTGTCTAGAGAAGGCCCATAAATAGTTTTTATTGTTATCTCTTATAGGGTGCGCTACAAGAAACTTATTTCTTAACCTACAAAACTTTCCAAAATTCTTAATACTCCTCCGTTTTTAATAGTTCTTAACATAGTGTGTTGGGAACCACACCAATATAACAATAAAAATCAGAAATAATCAACCAGAAATCCGTTTTTAAGACTAGAACTTGGATAGAACTTGTATATATTGAGAAACAGTGAATTAATGATCTGGAATTACATTGAATGAACAACTACAAATCTGAAATTGCAAAGAAAGACACTCTCACACAGTAAAAGGAAAAACCAAATTGAATCCTACGACCAGGGGGAAGCATGAGAGCATCATTATAATATAGTTGGAGCAATTCTCCGATTTTGGTCTTAATCTGTTCCCTTATGGTATCCATACAGAGGTCTCCAAGCCTTTCGGCCATATTCTCTTCATTC
>JASKGM010010942.1:8522-37424 GCA_034509205.1 Ceratonia siliqua
TGTGTGTGTGTGTGATTTTTTATTTAAACAACTTTTATGATTAAAAATACTATTATATTACTGTATTTAAATATAAAATAATTATTTTTTTTTCAATAAAAGCACTTCTTTTTGAAGCGCTGTTTAAAAACACGCATCCCAAAGAAGTTGAGAAAGCTTCTTGATTTACAATAGATTTTTAATTATTATATTTAATTTATTTAACTTTAAATATACATGTAGTTCAATAAAATAGGATGTTTTATTACATTGCTGTTTTATAGCATCAACTTCTTTACTTTATGGATTTTTTCCATCTTCCTATGATTTTAATCTTTTGTTGCAAGCATATTCTATATATTGTTCTTGATAATAGATTTTGATCCTCTTGGAACGTTTTTTTTTTTTTTTATATTTTGGATTTTAAGTGGATGGTTCTTTTATGAACGCTATAAATTATTGAGTAGCGTTTTTTTTTTCAATTTCTTACTGATGTATATGTTTAACAACTGTTTTAGTTGGTGTTTGAAGTTTTAGTATTAAATGTTATGCCTTTTGTAAAATTCACTGAACTTTGTATTTCTGAGTTTCTTGTGAAGTCTCCTAACATTTGATCTCTTATTCCAAAAAATAAGTAAAAGCTTACCATCATAATGTTGTATAAGTGTACCATTAATAATTATAATATTTCAATAAAAATAAATTATATTTGTGACAAAAGAAATATGAACTGTAGTATACATCGACAATAGTAATTAGTAATAATTTTAAGATTTATAAAAAAAATGAATCCCTCTATTATGAAGTGTTATATGTTTTTGGTGAACGTGTTACATTTGATTAGTATAGTAAATTAATTGTGCACTAAATTCAAAGTTTCATTAAAAAGATGAGTTGTTTTAATACTTTTTCATGGCTTTTCAGGTTGGAAAAAAAGTTGAGGCGCTCTCACCATCAATCAATTTCTTTGACATATATTAGATTTATTTTTGATATTTTGACATATATTAGATCAAAGTTTATGTGAATTTGATAATCTTAGTTTTGATTATGTTGGGGTTATATTTTTTTTAAGGTGCAACTTCTTTTAATGTTATATTACAAATTTTAATGAAGCCAAACAATTTTTTCTACTGTTTTGCTATAAAATATCTATTTTTATATGTTATCATGAGTTGAAATTTTGAAAAAAAAGATTTGAAAGTGAGAACGTTTTGTGAACCACCACACTTGAGGTGCTTCATATATATAGAAACTATACAGCAAATACAGAAGGAATACACATAAATGATAATAAAGAAATAAAATCAACACAATAAAATACTATCTCAATTCTATGATCTGAGCTAGTTACAAGAATAAAGCAAGGATCATGCAGGGAGCTAGAAATTAGGGATAGGATTTGTGGAGATCCTCAACACCCCTTGCAAGCTAAGCGTGGGGTTTGGACGCATATGAAACTTGGACAAAAAGAGAAGAAAAAGATATCGAGAGACACTTTTGGTAAAGATGTCGGCAACTTGAAGATTGGAGGTAATGTGTTGTGTGCACAGCTTGCCATCAAGAACAATTTCTCGAATAAAATGATAATTGAGGTCAACATGATTTGCATGCTTTTGAGAAAAAAGGCTGGAGCTTAGGAAGATGGCACTCTTGTTGTCACATAGTAAAAGAGATTGTCGAGGAAGAGAGACTTTGAGATCTTGAAGGAGATGTTACAACTAGAGAACCTCGGCAGTAGTGAGAGCAAGTGCTGGATATTCTGACTCGCAGTTGGAGCAAGAAATAATGGGCTATTTCTTAGCACTTCGTGAAACAAGATTGTTGCCAAGATAAATGGATCGAGTTACACGAACTAGAGCGATGAGTGTTAAGGCATCCTGCCCAGTTGACATATGAGAAAGCAACCAGAGATGATGAAGAAGATGGAGTGAAAACCAAACCAAAATTAAGAGTGCCTTTGACATATTGAAGGATGCGCTTGTCAACTTGAAAATGATCAATTGTGGGAGCTTGCAGGTACTGACTAACAGAGTTAACAGCATGGGTAATATTTTGGCGAGTAATGGTTAGATATTGCAAAGCACCCATGAAAGAACGATAGTGAGTAGCATCAGTTAGGGACTCCATCTAAGGAGAGGTGCAACGAAACTACAATAGGGGTGTCAACAGGTTTGCTGTCAAGAAGCTGCGCTTGAGCTAAAATGTCCCTGGCATATTTTATTTGGCTAAGAAAAAGATCACCATTAATGGATATAACCTCAAGACCAAGAAAGTAACTGAGAGAACCTAAGTTTCAGTAGCAAACTCAAAGTAAACATGTTGAATAAACCCATGGAGAAGAGTTGAATTATTGCCTTAATGATAATGTCGTCCATATAATGTAAAAAGATAAAGGAGATCATGCCCTTGAAGTATCGACACGACTATAAGAGAAACCAAGGTGAAGAAGAAAGCAACTAAAACACTGAAACCAAGCTAGGGGGCTTGCTTCAAACACGTAAAGTGCCTTGTTGAGTTTGCAGACATGATGAAGAAAACGAGTATCTATATACCCGGGAGGCTGCTCCTATAGACATTTTCATGAAGGATACCATTAAGGAAGGAATTTTTCTTGTCAAGTTGGCACAAACGCCATTTGTTAGTGACAACAATAGAGAGAACAACACGAACTGTGGAAACCTTGACAATAGGGTCGAAAGTAGATGTGTAATCGAAGCCAAGAAGCTGAGTGTTGTCCTTGGACAAGATGGGTCTTGAGACGATCAATGGATCCATCAGAGAGGTATTTAGTTCAAAATACCCACTTCGAACCTACTATATTGGTTGGCTGGCCGATGCAAAAGATCCTATGTATGATTGGTTCTAAAGGCCTAAATTTCTTCATCCATGGCAACAAGCCAAAAAGGAGTTTTGGTAGCTGACTTGAAGCCTTTGGGTTTAGATGTAGTGAGCAGATCATGAAGAAAGCTCGAGGAGTGAACACTAAGAAGAGCTGGGATATAAGGCTTAAAGACGCCAGCTTTTGCCCAAGTTATCATTGGGTGAGCAGCCATAGAAGATACTGCTTGAGAAGGAGTTGAGGGTTTTGGAAAATGAGTAATCAAATCCTTATTGAGACATTGATGGTGGGGATTCTCAAGGTGTCTGCAACGACTGGGAATCATTATGAGAGCAGAGAGTACAAGGTTATGAAGGCTGTGTATAAGTGAGACAATGAGGCTTACGTGTATGCTATGAATGAGGATCAAGAAAAGATGAAATATCTAAAGTAGAAGGAGATTGACTTGGGGATGGACTAAGAACGGGAAAAAGAAGTTCATCAAACCTGGCATGATGTGTGATATAAATAAGAGAAGTATAGTATTAAGGCAATGAAAATCTTTATAAGTGGGACTATAGCTAAGAAAAACACAAGCAGTGTTAGGCGGAGCAAATTTAGGCAGAGAAAATTTGGGAGGAGCATAATCACGTAGGCAAGGATAAACTCTACAACCAAAGGGATGAAACTGAGCAT
Source organism: Ceratonia siliqua (assembly GCA_034509205.1). Lineage (NCBI taxonomy): Eukaryota > Viridiplantae > Streptophyta > Magnoliopsida > Fabales > Fabaceae > Ceratonia > Ceratonia siliqua. The sequence continues at coordinate 12,019 of JASKGM010010942.1, forward strand.
AGTTTGGTGACCTACCATAAAGAGCTTCAAATGGTGAAATGTCTCCCAGAACAAGCAGAGGCAATCAATTAATATTGTAGGTAGGAGCGTTAAAGGCGTTAACCCAAAAATGAGATGGAACATGAGAATGAAGAAGGAGAGCAAGACCAGTTTCAGTTATATGACGATGCTTTCATTCAACACGATCATTCTGGGAGGGAGTGTAAGGACAAGAAATCTGATGATGAATTCTTGAGTTATGAAGATAGGTTTGAAACTGGGTGCTCGTAAATTTAGTCCTACCATTACTTAGAAAAACTTTGATTTTTGCAACATGTGGGTTTTCAACAAACTTCCAGAATTGATAGGCTAAAAAATCAGATTTTAATTTCATAGGGTATAGCCATGTAAACCGAGAGTAATCATCAATAAACAGTACATAGTAGTTAAAACCTGAGGTTGATTTAATGGGGGAAGGGCCTTAAATGTCATAGTGAACAAGACGTAAGATGTTAGGGCATCATTTGTCATTAGAAGAAAAAGGTAAGCGATTGCTCTTTGAAGTTTGACAGGAAGAGTTTAGAAAAGGACTGGGGAGCAATGAAGAAAGAGAAACATGTCATTTTTTTATTCAATAATGAAATAACCTAGTGATTTACATGCCTAAGTTGTTCATGCCATAATTCATAAGTGGCATGGAAATAATTTGATTAAGAACATAAAGGAAAGCAGAGTTGCCATGCTCTAGCTCGTATAAGCCACCATTGTGTTTATTGCTATTAGCTTTCCTGTTAGACGATTCTGAATAACAAAATTGGTATTAGTAAAAGTGATATAGAAGGGAAAGTCAGATGTCAATATACTAATAGAAAGTAAATTCTTGGTAATGTGAGGAACAACAAGAACGTCTAGTAATTGAATGTTAGGAGAGGCAGAGACGGTACCAGTATGAAAGGCAAGCACCATTGCCCATTATTACACATTCCTTACCCATATATGCTTTTGTCAAGGTGAGAGGAATCTGATGTCATAGGCTGAGGCACTTGTGTTGGTATACCAATCAGATTCTGAGTGATTAGAGAAGGAGCAAGTAGAAGTAAAGGCCTCAGCAAGTTGAGCTTATTGTTCTGTTCACTCGTAATGATTGCGGCAATGATTAGCAGTGTGCCCTTCAATTTTGCAAATTTGACATCTTGGGTGTAGTTGTTACGTCGGCCGCCACAACTAGTTCCATTGTTTCTGCCATTACCATGTCCATTGTGTTTGTTTACAGAGTTTCCACCTCCACAAGAACCAGTGGTAGATTGCTTAGTAGTAGTGAAGGAAGCAGAGGTAACAAAGGGGTGTCAATAGATTTTTGAAAGATCTCAAAGCTTTCAGCTTTGGAAACTAGTTCCTTGAACTAAGGTAATGGCGTGAGAGACATTTGAGCAGTAGAGAAACTTGTGAATTCAGTGTCGAGACCCCTGAGAAACTAATGAGATTTATCAATATAATTAATTGGATGACCCATTGCGGCAAGTTGATTGCAAAGGGCTTTGAAGGCGCAAGAATACTTAGTAACACTATGAGTGCCATGTTTCATGAGTTACAAATCATCCTTTAGTCGAAGTTCTCAGGCTTCAGAATGATGGCATAAGGTATTTTCAAGAGCTACCCAGACACCATGAGGTTTCAAGACCAATGACTTCGGCCAGAGCTTCTTCAGTGAGGGAAGAAAGGAGGAGACTGAGTAATTTTTTTATCTTGGAGTTTCCATTCATGATAACTTACGTTGGGTATGAACAAAGTATTTGTGGATTGCTTAGTAGTAGTGGAGGTAGCAAAGGTAACAAAGGAAGTGTTAAGAGATTTTTGAAAATTTTAAAAATTTTTGAAAATTTTAAAAATTTTTGAGTTTCGTAAGAGAAAATTTTAAGAATAAAATTACTCTTTTTAAAATTCAAGTCGTACTTAGAAAGAAGAACAAGTTAATAATCATCGAAAAAATAAATTATCTAATAAATTTAAAGTTGTTATCAATTTGTGTACTTTGTAAAAGTATAAATAAATAAGTTTAGATTGTTTATTATTCTATTTTAAAATGGTTATAGAGAAAAGTATAATTTTTTTTATACAAAATGTAAATATTTATCTGATTTATTTACTAAAAAGTATTATGTAGTTCTAAATTTTTTTAAAGCTCTCACAATTCTTAACGCTGCTTCTACAATTTGAAGTTCTCAAAACATATAAATTGATATATAATTAGTATAAAAATAAGAAAATAAAAAAAAACTATGAAACATGTATAATTGTGCAATTTTTTATTTTAAAAAATTTATAGTTTGTAAAAGAAGTTTTAAATACGATCAACCAAGTGTATTGTCAATTTAGTATAAAAAGTTTTCGGCTAAATTTAATATTAGACTTACATAATTCAAAGTATTTAATAAAGCTTATTAATATTTATGTGTATCAAATACAATTATGGACTATGAATTGTAGGCTTTATGTAAGTGGGTAGACCATGATAGGTAGGTTAACCCATAAAGTGAACATAAGGAAGGGACCTTGATCGCCACCATATTTATATTGTGTGATTGCCCCAATGAGATCATATAGAAAAGAGCATTTAGGGTTAGGAGGATAGAAACTTTCCTCTCATGAATTCAACACTCTCAAGTATTCCTATTCTCTACTCCTTTAATCATGCTATTGATCATATTCTTGTAATGTATTTAAGTTTACAATTGGTATCAGAGTTTGTTTAATATGTTCTATGGCTGTTTATGTGTGTGGATAATATTTTAAAAAAATTTTGGATAATGGAGAATGTTAGATAATTTTTCCTTCTTTGTTTTGATTTTTTTAGAATTGTTTCATGGATGCTTTTCTTTGGAGGTAGGTTGCCAAGAGGTTTCTTAGTGGTTCATAAATGGTGAAATCCACCGTAATGGCGGAGGAAGCTTGGAAAATTAATGTGGAAAATTTCAAATCTTCACCGGTTTAAATTTTTTTTTGGGTTATGGAAGATTAAATGATTTATATTAACTCTGTAATTAAGATTTGCTCTAAAATGGATCAAAAATCACATTTTATGGATGGCAAAGTCGGCCGCTATGGCCACGCAAGGAAGAAGAAGGAGGGGTTGCATTCCCCACGCACGTGTCACACGCATAATAGTGCGTGTGGATCACGCGCTGAGATTCATGGACTTCACTTGTCCCATCTTATCCTACTCTCTGAGTTTTATCTATTGGGAATTTGTTCACACTTTTTGTAGCACCATAATTATTTTTTATTATTATTTTTAAAATTTACAATGTTAAAAATATCTTGTACTCTTGGATTTGGGGCTTAAAATTTTTTGTGAGTTCCTAACGTAATATAGCGTATATCTACATGCGGTACTCTCTCTAGTAATGTGTTTTATTTTTGAATTAATTTGAGTCCTATTTATGCTTATTTTATTGCCTAAAAATGTTGAAATTTGTGAAAATTTCTGTTTTGGCATAAATGAATGGAGAATTAAATTGTGATCTCAATTTTGGCAATCCAATAATTTTGTATTGGAAATTTGTATGGTTGCGAGCTCGCCTATCACAAAACCAATCATTACAAGTGTTACAAAAGTAAAATTTTTTCACATTTTGAGATAATGGACTATTCTCGTATATTAAGAATGCATTAGTAGTGTTCTTACCCTATCACATCGTTCTGCCACTATTAATATAATTCTATATTATTGAGTGTGTTGAATATTATATTTTAAAGTTTTTTAATATCCTATCAGTATTAGGCTTTAGGGATATAATGTTCAAGTTGCTTATACATTGTAATTTAGGATCCTTAGGCAGGATTATATTGATATAGGAATTTTATTGTGTTTTGTCAACTATTTAATATGTGAAAGATATTGTTGGCATATTTATGTTAATATTTGTGTTAAATCTTCCCTTGTGTATCATTCTCATAGTCACAAGAGCTCTAAGCGCATAAAACATTTTGACATCAAATACCTGTTTGTTAAAGAGAAAATTCGTGAAGGTTAAACTAGTGCTGAGATTTTACTTACGGAGCTTATGATTGCGGATCCTCTAATCAAAGGCATGCTTGTCAAAGTGTTTAAAGATCATGTAACCCATATGGGACTAGTGAGATCTTTGAAGCCTTAGGATTAGTGGGAGTTTGAGATCATTTGCGTTCTTATAGACACATTGTGTTTTGTGTTTTGTCTTGAGATATTGTGTATACAATTGATGTCATTATTGTGATTGTTATATTACTGATATTGCCATATAGTGTTAAAGCATGCAATTTTATTATAATTGTGGCATATATGTGGAGACATTACAGGCCTAGCCTCATTGTGTTATCTGAGATATTGTGTTGAATCTCATTAGGCATCTTGGGCAGATGCCAGAACCATTGTGTTGGGAATTGCACATTGTGATCACATGACTTTGGCATGCTATTCCCTATTTCACATTCCACATTGAGTTTGGTCATCAAGAATATGGATACTTGACATGTATGATTTTAGTACTCCTATCGAGTATGATTTTTTGCATTGTTGATGGACTCATATTTCTATTTGGGCCTATTTGAAATGCGTTATTGTATTTGACACTTTATTGTGTATTGTTAATCTGGAGTATCTATTTTTGAAACCTGATTTATGTAGTCTAAGTGGGAAAATGTTGGAATATTTAAATATTCTTGTCTCAATTTACATAATTAAGATTATTTAATAAGATAGATTAATATTTATGTGTATCAAATACAATTGTGGATTGTGAATTGTAGGCCTTATGTAAGTGGACTAACATGATGACTGAGTTAACTCATATAGTGAACATAAGGAGGGACCCATGATCTCCACCTTATTTTATGTTGTGTGATTACCTCATTTAGATCATATAAAAAAGAGCATTTAGGATTAGGAGTTCAAAAACTTTCCTCCTCTCATGAATTTAATACTCTAAGGTATTCCTAATCCCTACTCCTTTAATCATGCAATAGATCAAATTACAGTAATGTATCTAAGCTTCTATAAATTACACATACCCTCCTTCAATTATATATCATATGCAATTTACTTCTTTGTACTAAAAAACTCAACAATTCACTCTTTAAATTTAATCTTTTATACAATTTATACCTTTAATTAATAATTTTATTAGAAAACTTGGGTAATTTGTACAAAAAAAATTATCACAATTTACAGAGAAATTATTAACAAAATGTGTGAATCGGATGAAACATATATATAAGAGAATATATGTATTTTACATACAAAAATAACAGAATTTCTAAAAATTTTACTAACACAAGGTATAAACTACACGAAAACCTATGTTTAAAGGATCAATTGATGAGCTTTTTAGTACATGATGATAAATTGCACATGGCCTATAGCTGAAAGGGGTTATGTGGAATTTAGGGAAAGTTTTAATACCTATATAGATAAGTAAAATTTTTAGATATTAGAAGGGTTAATGGTAAAAAGGTGAAAGTTAATATTATAATAATGAAGATTAAATTACAAAAATAAGTTCTATAAAATATCTTTAATATTAATTTTATTATTGACTCTTATCTTTACAAAAAAAAAAATTATATTCATATTACATCAACATCACATAATAATCTTGAAAACAGAAAAAAAAATCAACATAATGATGACCAATATATAGTGTTGAAAAAACTAGATCAAAAAAATTGGGAATCGGTCCTATCGCTAGTCTAGTTGATTCCTAAAAATCGGCCATGCAAACAATTGACCAAAATTCGATGAATCGGTATTGACCTAGGAAAAATTGGAGGAACTGCACGAGTCAAAGGTTTGTTTGGTTCTTGAAATGAAGGCTAAATGGATATTAAAACCGCATTCAAAATTCCCAATATTAGAATAAACCAAAACCAAAAATACCTATGGCAGAATCCAAGTGGGATAATTAAGGAAACATGAAAACAAAGGCTAAACAGAGATTGAAGCCATAAAAAAGGAATGAATGTCACCTATATCAGTTGTGGAATCAATGACTACGATACTGAATTTTGTGACTAGAGGAGAATGTTCCAAGAGAAAAGACAATGATCTCATCTTTATTGTTTGACGCCGGTGGTTTCACTTCCTCGATACAAAGCTTTGGTGGTGCTCTATGATTCTTGCTTCTTTGGTGCGTGGGTTCTGATGGAGAAGATAGACAACGAGATGAAAAGGAAGAAGGAAGAAAATGGGTCAATGGAAGATAGAGAAGAAGAAGGAGAGGAGAAATAAGTCCATTGGTAGTTAAAACATTGGTACTTGAGATATCATTAATTCACATTATATAATGGGTCTCCCAAGGAAAAAGAAGAAAGAAAAGAAGAAAAAAAATATTGAATATTATGTTATAAAAATTATGAACTTACATTATATATAAAATAAAAAATAAATTTTTTAATTTATATAAGTTGGATCGCGGTAAGACAATAAACTGTAAATCACCCTATTACCAATTTAATGACCAGACTTGTTTTCAAAATATTATCAATATGAAGGAGTCTGCTGACAGGAAAGTTTTGAATAGGGTCAACCGGATGCAGTTTTGGCGGTGCACGCGGGCGGTATGCAATAAGTTCCAAAAGTCAGTTTGGTAGTTTGGTATGTTGCGGAGGAAGGAAGGCTTAGCTTGATCCAGCTGTACTTAACTAAAAAAGTGAAGGCCTTGACCTACTGCTAATAATAAGACTACAACTCTGTAGAGTAATAAAGTAATAAGTTGAGTTTTGTAATTGTATCACGTGGAAATTAATATGTTTAGTTCTTTAAGAGGGGAATGAAGGTAGAAGGTGGGTGTATTAAAATTTATGAATCTATATACTATCTAGCTGTAATTGTCAGTAAACGCCGTGTTTTTCTTTTAGTTTAAAAACACATGACTTGATTGAAAATTTAAGAAAAAAAAGTAGAAACATGTAAAGAAAATATTTTTTTATGAAAATAATTTACTATTCAGGTAATTATAATAAAATTAATTTTTCTATTTGATAGAAAATAAAATCATAGAAATTAAAATTTTTAACATTTCCAGAGTCAACCTATTATGCTTAAAATAAAATTTGATAAAAAATTAAATTAAAGCAAATTAAAAATATTTGAGATGTTGCACATTTTTTTTTCTCTTTGTATAATGAATATATATTCCATAAATAATTACATGATTAAGTATCAACTTAATATTGATAGTCCTAATAAAAAATATTTGTTGTTCACTTGGCTTAATTTAATTGAAGTTCGAACCCGTGATACTCAATCTTAAAAATGACTTAATTGATGGGTCTTGATTGCGTTATAATTAAATAAGCCATAAACTCATTTCACTTCAGCAAGCCAAACATTCACAAAGAACAAGATCATGAGACATAAAGTTACAAATAATAAATGGGGAGATTTGATCAATTTTTCATACTTTATTAATTTCAAATCAAGGTTAAAGAAAATACATTTTCAAGTCATAATTCAAAAACATGAAAATATAAGATAAGCTCTATCTTTCATAACTAGACCAGTTTTCCATATTTTTATTTACAACGCTTGGAGTTCAGTTGAATTCCTTCTAACAGTGCCTTTTTCCTGAAAACATCAATTTAAGAAAAAGAGTGTGATATGAAGCTCAGTGAATAAAACCATTCTATAAATCATGCACGATCCAATAAATATGATGGAGTTATGAGAAAAAATAATTTCATATACAAAAATTTCCAATGAGAATTTCACAAGGATTTCAAGTATACAAATTCATTATCATAAATTCATTTTCTTCTATGGACATCCCTTTTCCATTCTCAAGATTCTCATATTTCACATAATTCAATATAATTTCCCTCATTCAATGAATATTTTCAATTATCAATGAATAAAATCATCTTTACAATTATTCGTGGACCAACTTGATGGAAAGGAAATCCGACATAAAACTCTCCCGGTTCCATAACTAAATTGAAGGAAAATAATTCATCACCTCTAGGATCCTCAACTAGAGAGATAAGGCTACGAGAACTTAACTTAACTAAGAGGATAATAAGTACTAGTAACTAGATTATGGGACCAAATAAGTCAATGGTATATTCCCAAATAGAACTTCAAACCTCGACAGCGAAGCCTCAATTTGATTGCTTTCCAAATAGGAAACACAAATAAAATAAATCTCCTTACAGTATAGTGGTGAGTATTTTTTGTATTTCAAAGCAAGAGTCGTTTTCTTGTAGAAGATTGGGTTTGGTTAATTAATCACTAAATAAATTAATAAATCAATGTTTGAAATGTAAATAGGGGTAGTTTGTGAGAACAAAGGTACTTAGAAATACAGAGGAAAGTAAATAAAAGTAATAAGACCAAAGAACACAACAAACAACAAGAAAATTAGAATAAGGTGAGGAATATGGTTGATGATTCACTCTTCTCCATTAGACAATGATAAATGATCATAGACAATCACTCATTATGATTATAAACATGACAATGCTTTCAACTTTCTATCCTGACTACTAACCGTAGATAACAACAAGCTCTGCTATCCCAATCTTTCCTTAGTTATTCGGTAAATAGAAGAACGGTCCCTATTTACTCCATAATCAATGAACAACCTAGAAAACGCTTCCTAGATTTAATCCATTAAAAGCATTAAGATAAGAAAGATAGGTTAATCTAGGCAACACTCTCAAACGCTTGGACCATTTAACTTATGTTATGCTCTATATCAGAGTTCTCAAGGATTTGGATATCCCTAATTACTACAAATTGCTACTTGTGAATAAGAGAGTTAAACTATTATGTATTCAATCTTTTATCCTAGCATTAGATGATTACCTAGTTTATTTAGTTGGCCACCCAAATAAAACCAAGCAACAATCATGAACAAATGAAGTAGAAGAACATAAACAACCATTTAAGAGAAGTTGATTAACATTATCAATGAGTTTAATCATAAAATCATGTCCAAGGCATTGAGTTCACCCTCAATCAAGGGGATTTAGCCTTCTAACATCAGAAAATTTCTCAATACAACAATATAATCCATGAAAACTATAGAAAATATAAGAAGAATGAAGAAACTGTGAAGAGGAAACTTTTTGAAGACTTCCAAATGGTTAAATATTCCCCAAAATTACTCCCTTCAGCCTTCATCTTGCTATCCTCCTCTTTTCTAAGCTTTCTCTCAAAGTTTCCAAGTGTTAGAATTGGTGAATGAAGTGGGAGATCCAATATTTAAGTGAATTAGGGCACGTGGGAGCTGCGGCCTTGGCTCTAGAGCTCTGCAGTGCTCAGCCTTAACTTCTGGATGTGATTATCAGCATAAGGGAGCCGCGACCCTAGCTAGTGGGTGTCGTGGCACCCAACCTCTTCCAGCATTTGCAGTATTGTGCTTTGGGTGAAATTCTTCGTCTCTTGAGCATCGCAACACTGTCTCGGAGCACCAGGGTGCTGAACTTTTGAGTTTGGAACCATTTTTCTTCAAATTTAAACACTGTGGCCCCCTAGAATGAGCGGTGGGGCACTGGACTCTGACTTTTACCAAAAAATTAGCATTTTGAGCTATTTTTCATATGGACTAGCTTCCACAATGCTCTAAAGTATGTCTAACTTGACTCACTTCTTTTCATAAATGCATTTTCGAACACCTACAAAATATAAAACAAAGCTAAGAACACAAAAAAACTCAAGAACAAAGCAATTAAATGCAAGAGAATTTTTCATAAAAACATAACAAATATGCACTTATCGAATTCCCTCACACTTAACATTTACTTGTCCTCAAGCAAACTAAAACAATAAACATAACAAACTAAACAACAGGGGACTCAATACACTCTTGGTAGCTCTTAACACTTGCATTTCACCAAATCCATAAAGTCAATAATCAAAGAATCAAGGAAACTTCTCCAAATTCTTCAAAGATTTCGAGGAATAAATTATCTTTCACTAATCATCTAATCAAGTGAGTGTGTAAGCGCCCTACACTTTGCAAATCCATAATTTCATATGTAAACAAGCAACAATTACAAACAAGTCTCTTATTTTATTTTTGTTCTTTTTCATTTTGGGTAGCTGATACTAGGATGTGGGTCACCTTTTGACTTATGGATTTCATACGTTTTGATACAAAACCCTAGTTACTCAGTAAACCACAATCACTAGCATACTTTGCATGCTCATAGTCTAGGTGCCATTTAACATGAATGCCCTCCACTTTTGATGTGAGCACCTAATTACTAAGCACATAAAACTATCGAAGCGTGGCCCTACCTTTATTTTCTTTTGTTTTTCTTTTCATTGACAACTATAGGCAAAAAATTTCTACTCATATGCATACAACTTTTCCAGCATTACAAAGCATAAGGCTTAAGTACAGTAATGTTGAATCGGATGTTGATGAGTCATATTATAATCAAAGAACTAATTGAAAATTTTTTTCAAAATTTCTCAACATTATGAAATTGTAACTATCATGTCATTAGCTACTTCACAAGACCAAGAGCCAACAAAGAGTATATAAGTCCACAAAACCTAAACCTCTCTCCCATACCTAGCTCTTACATTGTCCTCAATGTAAGTCTAAATAACTCATATATGGGAGAAAAGAATAGCAACAGTAAACAACAATAAATATCATAAAATGAAAGAGAGGAAGAAAGATCTCATCTGATTGGATTGGAGGGTTCTCTTTCCTTTGAGTTACCTCTCGGGAGTTCTTGGTTTAATGTCTTCAGCCTGACATAGACCTGCAAGGTCACTCTTCATCATAATCCAATTCTTGAAGGGGTAAGGTGTCAATGTCCTCTGTAGAGAAGTTCTCGTAATAGGGCTTCAAGCGATGCCCATTCACTTTGAATACCTTTCCTATCTTAGAGCTTTCAATCTCTACTGCACCATGGTTAAAAACATTAGTGACAACAAAAGGGCCCATCCAGCGGGATCTCAACTTACCAGGAAACAATTTCAAGTGGGAATGATGCAAAAAACCTTTTTGTCCCACATTGAAATGTTTTGTATAAATGTTTTGGTCATGAAAAGCCTTGGTCTTTGCCTTATAAACTCTTGAACTTTCATAGGACTCATTTCTGAGCTCCTCCAGTTCTTACAATTGAAGTTTTCTATGAGTTCTGTTGCATCCAACTCCATATTAAATTGTTTAACTGCCCAATAAGCCTTATGTTCTAATTCAACAGGTAGAAGGCTTGTCGTACCATAGACTAAGCGTTAGGGAAACGTACCAATGATTGTCTTGAAAGCAATTCATATACCTATAAGGCATCATCAAGTCTCAAACTCCAATCCTTCCCAGATAGGTTAACAATTTTCTTAATAATGGACTTGATCTCTTTGTTAGACCTTTCCACTTGTCTACTAGTTTATGGGTGATATAGAGTAGATAGCCGATGAGTGATGTTGTACTTCCTTAGTAAAGCTTCCATAGATCAATTACAGAAATGAGTTCCTCTATCATTGATGATTGCCCTGAGCATACTAAATCTAGCAAAAATTTAGGACTTGGCAAAAATCACCATAGCTTTAGCATCATCAATTTTGGTGGCTTTAGCTTCCACTTATTTAGAAACATAATCTACTTCAAGAACTATATATAGATTTCCAAATGAAGGAGGGAAGGGACCCATGAAATCAATGCCCCATACATCAAAAATTTCCACAATTAAAATAGGGTTTTGGGGCATTTGATTTCTAGGTCCTATGTTACCTGTCATTTGGCATTTATCACAAGTTTTGCAGAAGTTGTACGAGTCCTTGAATAATGAGGTCCAATAAAAACCACAGTCTAACACCTTCAGAGCCATCCTCCTTGCTCCAAAGTGTCCTCCACAAGCATATGAGTGGCAAAAAGTTAGTATGGAATGAAATTCAGATTCAGTAACACATCTTCTTACCACTTGATCCGAGTAATTCTTCCAAAGATATGGATTATCCCACATGTAGTGTCGAGCATCACTCTTTAATTTCTTTCTTTGGGCATGGGTCAAGTCCAGTGGTATTGTTTTGGTAGCAAGATAGATAACTATATCAGCATACGACAGAGTGACCAAACTTGCAGAAAGTAGCTGTTCATCAGGAAATTGTTCCTACAATGGTATTGCTTCTTCATCCTACACTAGCTGGCTTAGGTGATCTGCTACTAAGTTCTCACTCCCCTTCTTCTCTTTGATTTCTAAGTCAAATTCTTGTAGGAGGAGTACCCATTTGATTAATATAGTCTTAGCATCTTTCTTGGTTAGCAAATACTGTAATGCTGCATGATTAGAAAAAATAGTCACTTTAGTGCCTAACATATATGATCTAAACTTTTCTAAGGTAAAAAATGACAGCAATGAGTTCTTTCTCAATTTTTGAATAGTTTAGTTGGGTGTCATTCATAGTGCAGGAAGCATAATATATTACATGAGGTGCTCTCTCTACCCTTTGGCCCAACATAGCTCCTATAACATAGTCACTGGCATCACACTTGATCACAAATAGTAGATTCCAACTTGGTGGTCAAATTATGAGAGTTGAAGTCAAACTCTCCTTCAATTTGGCAAATGCAGCTTTGCACTTATCATCAAATAGGAATGTCACTTCTTTCTACAACAGTTTGCATAGGGGCAATGCAATATGGGAGAAGTCTTTAATAAACCTGCGATAAAACTCTACATGACCAAGAAAAGTATGTACTTCATGTACAGTAGTGGGGAAGGGTAAAAATTGAACAAGGTCTATCTTAGCTTATCAACCTCAATCCCTCTAGCAAATTTTACATGTCCTAAGACTATTCCCTAATTAACCATGAAATGGCATTTTTCCCAATTTAATACTAAGTTAGTCTCTATGCAGCATTTAAGTACAAGTGACAAATTCTCAAGGCATACATCAAATGAATCTCTATAAACACTAAAATCATCCATAAAGACCTCAATAATATTCTCAACATAATCAGAGAAGATGCTTACCATGCACCACTAAAATGCAGTAAGTGCATTGCAAAGGCCGAATGGCATGTGCCTGTATATAAATGTGCCAAATAGGTATGTGAAAGTAGTTTTCTCCTAGTCTTCTGAAGTTATAATGATATGGTTATACCGTGAATAACCATCAAGAAAGTAATAGTTAGAATGACTAGCTAATCTCTTAAGCATTTGATTACTAAAAGGAAGAGGGAAATGGTCTTTGCGTATTTTTGAATTGAGTTTTTTGTAGTTAATGCAAACACGTCACCTGTTTTGTACACTAGTGAGGATAAGCTCATTATCCTCATTCATAACAATAGTGTTGACCGATTTCTTTGGTATTACTTATACCAAGCTCAGCCACTTACTATCAGACATTGGGTATATAATCTTAACATCTAGGAGCTTCAGTATCTCCTTTTTCACCACCTCCATCATGGGTGAGTTCAGACGGCATTGTACCTCTCTACTTGGTTTGGCTTTGTCTTCCATCAATATCTAGTGTATGCATGTTGAGGGGCTAATTCCCTTGATATTTTTGATAATCTAACCAATGGCTGTCTTGTAAGCTCTTAGCGCCTAGATCAACTTGTCTTCTTGAAGCTTTATGAGGCCTTTTGCTATTATTATCGGTGTCTTCTTCACCTAAGAATATCTACTTGAGGTGATCCGATAATGGCTTCAATTCTAATTTAGGTGCCTGCATAGTTGAAGGAAGAAGTTTTTCATTTGTCATAGGTAATACAATGAAAGAGGCATTGTAAGTTTCAGAGATTTTGGGCAAAGCATGTAATGCTACCACTGATTCATAAACTTGACCACCCATAACCAATGCCTTGGTGGTTTCATCGAAGTCATCTTCATCCAAGTGGTTAGTAATGACAACTTCCAAATCTTCTAAGCCATGTGAATTCAAAACCTATTAAGACAAAGAATCCACAACATCTACTGCAAAAACAGCATTACAGTCAGCTGGATATTTCATTGCTTCAAAGATAGGAAATTTTATTTCCTTGCCATCAAACTCCAGTGTGATTGTCTTAGCAGGGACATCAATCTTTGTCAGAGATGTCATAAAAAATGGTCTCCCCAACAATAGTGGCATGGGGTTGGGTGATGACTTATCTTCCATGTCAATCACATAAAAATATGCCAGGAAAAATATTTTATTTACCTGCACTAAAACACCCTCAACTACTCATTTTGAATAAGCATTGGATTTATCAGCAAGTTGTATTATCACACTAGTTTCTTGTAAAGGGCCAAGATTTGTGGATTCATAAATAGAGAATGACATAACATTAATAGAAGCTCATAAATCTAGTATGGCATGTTCAAACCTAGTGTGACTAATTTTACAAGGTATTGTAAATGTTCCTGGGTGCTTACACTTTGGTGGAATTTTCTCTAAAGGATTGCTTAGACATTTTCGTCCACACTGATTTTCTCATTCCCTTGGAGTTTTCTTTTAGAAGTACATAGTTCCTTCAAAAACTTTGCATATATGGGTACTTGTTTGATGACTTCAAGAATAGGTAACTTAACCCCATCTTTTCTAAATGTCTCCCTTATCTCCTTCTCTTGTTCATTCTTTTTGTTCTTTGCAATACGACTAAGAATTAGAGGCTTTGTCACATATAATGGAGTAGGGGGAGATGACTTTGGATCAACCTTAGTGGATGATGATTCTTGGGTAGTGGAAGGGGTATATAGGTATTTTCATAGTTCATTGGGGCTCTCTCTTAGTTCTTCTCTAATGCTAGTATAGTAGTTAGGTGTTTAATTTCTCTACTACTTCTTAAAGTTACTGCATCAACATTTTTCCTTGGATTTCTCACCGTTTATGAGAGCAGCTTTCCTAAATCCTGAGATTCCAAATGACTTACAACTGTCACTAATTCACCCATTTGGTTTTCCAAGTTTTGGATACCTATTATTGCTTCTTGTTGAAACTGTATGGAGTTTTATTGAAACTAAATGGTGTTAGAAGCAAGGTTTTTCACAAGATCCTTTATTGATACTCTAGATGTCTGAGGAGCCACTAGTGGTCTTACTTGGTATAGTGCTGTGGTCTTGCTTGAAAACCTGGTGGCCTTGATTGTGTTGCAGCTGGCTAATTTCTCCTATAACTAAAATTTGGGTGATCTCTCTACCCTGAATTATAGGTACTTGAATAAGGGTCATATTTTCTTTGATGCCGTTGAAAATTCCCTAAGGCATTGACTTGTTCTGAGCTACCTTCTTGTAATGAGGGACACATATCCGTTGGATGGCTTTGTGTGTAATAGATTCCACACTGATGCACTTGCTGTTTATTTCCCCTATCATCTTACTAACCAATGAAGTAAGTTAATTCATTTGCTACTCACTAAAAGATGCTCGAGCTCCACTGACTTGGTGGGTAGGCATACTATCTTTGGTGCTGAACTGCCTTGAACTGGCTGCAATGTTTGCTATAAGATATCTAGCAGCCTCAGATGTTTTATTTGGTAGCATACCTCCACTTGTAGCATCTATCATACTTCTATCTGGAAGTGCCAGCCCTTCATAAAAGTATTGTATCAAAAGTTGTTCACTAATCTAGTGATTGGGGTAAGTCATGCATAACTTTTTGAAACATTTCCAATACTCATAGAGAGATTCTCCACTAAACTGCCTAATTCCATAGATGTCTTTCCTAATATAGGAAGCCTTAGATGCAGTAAAATACCTCTCAAGGAATAGACTCTTCATTTCAGTCCAAGTGTTTACCGTTCCCGATGGAAGGTAGTAGAGCCATTCCTTGGCTGAGTCTGCTAATGAGAAAGAGAAAGCTCTTAATTGAATTTGCTCAAGTGACACACCTTGCGGTTTCATCCCTGAACAAACTACTTTAAATTCTTTAAGGTGCTTGTTTGGGTCATCTCCTGCTAGACCATGAAATTTTGGCAGGAAGTGGATTAGTCCTGATTTTAGCTCGCAAGCCACCTCAAGTTCAAGACACTGTATACATAGCGGTTGTTGATCTAACAATGGAGCTCCTAACTATTTTAGAGTCATGTTATTTCCTTTCATTGCAATCTACTCAGAAGGCTCAGATGAAGCTGATTGCAAAGCTAATGCAATATGAACTTCAGGATTAATGGGAACTTTAGAATTAGGTTCAGAAGGTCAGATGGGGTGGTGCGTATGGGAAAATGGATATTTTGTAAACTTGTGACTTGTACAAAACTCTCTGATTCTTGGAGTTGCAATGCAATAACCTCTTCAGAAATACACCTGAAAGAAAGAAAGAAAGAAAGAAGAAAGAAAGAAAGAAAGAAAGAAAGAAGAAAGAAGAAAGAAAGAAAGAAATGAATAAAGAATAAAATAATTGAAAACAAGAACAAAGTAATTGATAAACTAAATGATTAATCCCTGGCAACAAGGCGACAAAATTTGGTGTGTTCCTAAACAGAACTTCAAACCTCAGCAACAAAGCCTCAATTTGATTGCTTTACAAATAGGAAACCCAACTAAAATAAATCTCCTTACAGTATAGTGGTGAGTATTTTTCGTATTTTAGAGCAATGGTCATTTTCTCGCAGAGGATTAGGTTTAGTTAATTAATACTAAATAAATTAATAAATTACTGTTTGAAATGTAAATAGGGGTAGTTGTGAGAACAAAGGTACTTAGAAATACAGAGGAAAGTAATAAAAGCAATAAGACCAAAAAACACAACAAACATAAAGAAAATCATAATAAAGTGAGGAATATGGTTGAGGATTCACTCTTCTCCATTGGACAATGGAAAACAATCATAGATAATCACTTATTATGATTATAAACATGACAATGCTTTCAACTCTGTATCCTGACTATTAACCGTAGATAACAAGTTCTACTTTCCCAATCATTCCTTAGTTATTCAGTAAATAAAATTCAGTAAATAAAATAACGCTCCCTACTTACTCCCTAATCAATAAACAACCTAGAAAATGCTTCCTAGATTTTATCTAATGAAAGCATTAAGATAAGAAAGATATGTTAATCTATGCAACATTCTCAAACACTTAGACCATTTAACCTATGTTATGCTTTACATCATAGTTTTCAAGGATTTAGACATCCTTAATCACTACAAATTGCTACTTGTGAATAAGAGAATCAAACTATTACGTATTCAATCCTTTATCCTAGCATTAGATGGTTACCTAGTTCATTTAGTTGGCCACCCAAATAAAACTAAGCAACAGTTATAAATAAATGAAGTAGAAGAACATAAACAATCATTCAAGAGATGTTGAACAATATTATCAATGAATTTAACCATAAAATCCAAGGCATTAAGTTCACCCTCAACGAAGGGGATTTAGCCTTTTATTGTTAGAAAATTACTCAATATAACAATACAATCTATGAAAACTATAGAAAACACAAGAAGAATGAAGAAAAGGTGAAGAGGAAACCTTTTGAAGACTACCAAATGGTTGAATCTTCTCTAAACTCACTCCCTTTAGTCTTCCTTTTGCTCTCCTTCTCTCTTTTAAGCTTTCTCTTAAAGTTTCTAAGTGTTAGAATTGGTGAATGAAGTGAGAGATCTAATATTTAAGTGAATTAGTACACATGGGCATTGTGGCCTTGGCTCCGAAGTGCTGTAGCGCTCAACCCTAACTTCTGGATGTGATTATCAGCATGTGGGCACCATGGCCCTGGCTAGTAGGCGTGGTGGTGCATAGCCTCTTGACAGCATGACTAGTGTTGCAGCGCTGAGCCTTGGGTGGAATTTTTAGTCTTTTGAGTGCCATAGTACTATCTCAGAGCATTGGGGCACTGAACTCTTGGGTCTGAAACCATTTTTCTTTCGAATTTGAGCATTATGGCACCCAAGAATAAGAGCTGGGGTGCTGGGCTCTTTGACTTTTACCCCAAAAATTAGCATTTTGAGCGCTTTTTCATATGGACTAGCTTCCACATGCTCCAAAGCATACCTAACCTAATTCACTTCTTCTTATAAGTGCATTTCCACTTCAAAACACCTATAAAACATAAAACTAAGCTAAGAACACAAGAAACTCAAGAACAAAGCAATTAAATGCAAGAGAATTCATCATAAAATCATAAGAAAATATGCATTTATCTGTCAACCATGCTGGTGATGTAAATCTCTACCCAAATGGGACCACAAAACTTAATTGTGCGAGGGAAAAATTAATAAATGCATATTTTGCCATATTCTTATGTTGAATTCTCTTGCATTTGATTACTTTGTTCTTGAGTTTCTTGTGTTCTTAGCTTTGTTTTATGTTTTGTAGGTGTTTTGAGGTGGAAATTCAAATATGAGATCAAGTGATTCAAGTTAGACAAGCTTTGAAACAATTTTGAAGCAAGTCTATATGGAAAAGAGCTTAAAATACTTATTTTGAGTCCAAGTCAGAAGTCTTAGCACCCTAGCTCTCAAAATTGAAGAAAAAGTGTCCCAGACCCGAGAGTTCAGTGCCCTAGCACTTAGAGAAAGGGTTGCGACGCCCAGAAGGAAAATTCTAGCATCACCAGGCCTTAGAGCAGTAGCTCGTGGCACTCTTTAGGTGAGGGCTATGGTGCCCACAAGCCAAGGCCGTGGTTCCCATTGGTTGAGTCTAAAAATTAGGGTGGGCACTCTGGACACTACAGTGCCCAAGAGCCGCTTGTTCACGTCTTTTCCTTTAAACATAGGTTTTCCACCTGATTTAACACATTCTAACTTCTGAAAAACTAGGAGAGAAGCCTCAACAGAGAGAACGAGAAGAAGAGGAAGGCTGAAGGGATTGGTTCCAAAGAAGATTCATCCGCGTTGAGTTCTTCAAAGAGTTTTCTCTTCATGTTTTCCTCATTCTCTTTGTATCTTTTATTTCTTTCAAGGATTTGAATGGTTTTTTATGTTCTTCCACTTAATCATTTGTTCATGATTATTGCTTGGTTTTGTTTGGGTGGCCAACTAAATGAGCTAGGTAATTATCTGATGATAGGATAAAGGATTGAATACGTAATAGTTTGATTCTCTTATTCACAAGTAGCAATTTGTAGTTGTTGGGGTGGTTAAGTTCTTGAGAACTATGATGTGGAGCATAACATAGGTTAAATAATCTAAGCACTTTAGATTATTGCCTAGATTAACCTATCTTTCTCACCTTAATGCTTTTAATGAATTAAATCTAGAAAGCTTGTTCTAGGTTGTTCATTAGATAGGGAGTAAGTACAGAGAGTTCTTCTATTTAATAATAAACTAAGGAAAGATTGGGGTAGCAACGCTTGCTATTTACAGTTAGTAGTCAGGGTAGGAAGTTGGGAGCATTGTCATGTTTATAATCATAATAAGTGATTGTCTATGATCACTTCTCGGTGTCTAATGGTAAATAGTGAATCATCAACGATATTTCTCATCTCAATCAAATTTTATTGTTATTTTTTTACATTCCTTATATTTACACTCATCTTTATTTTAAGTTCCTTTGTTCTCAACAAAAACCCCTTTTACATTTTAGTTATTGATTTGTTAAGTTTATTAGTAATTAATCAGCTAAACTCAATCATCTGAGGGAGAATGACCACTGCTTATAAAATCAAAATACTCACTACTACACCACAAGGATATATTTGTGAGTCTCCAATTTGGAAAGTAATCAAATTTAGGTTTTATCGTTGAGGTTTGAAGTTTCAATTTGGAAACTCACTAGAAACCTAGGTGAACCTATTGGCTTTGTCACGCTCCAACTAAGCACTTGACTAGCACAAGTCAAGGGTCTCTTAGAAACCATTTTCCTTACAAGATGAAGACCCAAAACACCAATAATTTCAAAATATCATCCTTTCAATTCATGAGTATGCTAAAACCATTTGGTCGTATTCGAATCACATTAAAATCCTTTACATATATGGAAAATAGACTTACAAAACCCAAGAAATAACTAAAGGTTACCAAATCATATATTCCATAACCATATGTACTTAAAACTTAGTAATCATATCATAAATATCACATAAAAACATATTACGAGTCTAGTAAAGGTTAGAGTTACCAGGTGATGGAAAATTACCCATGTCCTATAAAGAAATTAGGAGAAACTTGATTAGAGTCTGTCTAGTAGTTTTATAACTTCTAAGAGCATTCAGGACATGAAGTATTATCAAATCTGTGTTCTGGGTATTACTTACAAAACTTAACAATGTCCACAAGTAAAAACCAATGACCAAAACTACCTAGAACAATTTGAGAACTTACTGAAATATCACTTAGAATGGAAAACAACCTTCTTCCACCATAAATCACTTAAGACAGCCCCCAACCACTTGATTCCCCAAAATTTCCATCGATTAATTCCAAGAAAAATGGAGTAGGAGTGTTGAATTTAAGTAGAAATGAAAAAATCTTGTAAGAATCATGATTCTCACCTCAAGTGAGGGTGAGTTGTTGTAGTTAGAACTTTGGGTTCGCTGTGATCCAGAGGCAAACCACATAGGATTAATGAAGACTTCAATATTAGATGATCAAATGGTACACACTAATTTATTGTTAATTAAATGTTGGGTTCAATTAAACTCTTTAATGGTGACTTTTTGGATTGAGCACTATATGCCATGAAACCTTGATGGTACGTTGCTATTACGTAGTTGAGCTTGCAAACTGATTTGCAAAATGAGAGAAAAATCAAATATAAACTTTTAGTTTTTTGCATGTTTGAAAGGCTAAATTTTGAGGGTTGTCATTCTCTGTACAGTGAATATTTTTGTGAAATTTAGATACCGTTCGAAATTTTGTTTCAAGAGCTTTACAATGACAAATTACTCATTCAAACCCATTGTAAATTGAGGAAGTTATGATTGTTCAAAACTTGACGCTCGAAATTGGAAAATGTTTGGTTTTTCTAGGACTTTTTCAAGAACAAAGGCAAGTCTACTCTCTCATGTGGTGCTTGAGGCTCACCCTAGATTTTATGGCCACCACATGTTAGGGACAAGCTGGAATCGACCATACAAAAAGAACGGTGGGTGATGCGTGACACGCGCCGCAATAAGCACTTGAAAAACGCAAAGAAACAAATGTCCTTGCTTTGTTCATTTTTCGTGCTAGTACCTTGATGGAGGGCATGAGGGCGTGTGAACAAGTGGCATTAGTGGGATGATGTTTGGTTGATTGTAAAGCTTATTTTTAGAGCTTTGAATTGGTATATAATTTGATAAGACACGTCACTCGAGTAGGAAGCCTAAGCCAAATCCAAAGTACGTGGCAACGGTCATCAAGGACTGAGAAGTGGGTCAAGGCATGCAGAAGTGAGTCATGCAGCATTGCATGAGAAGGGGGACGTGGCTGGTATAGCCCACGATTGAGTTCGTGGCTTTATCAGTTGACAACATCAGTTAGTAGCCTTAGTTCTTAGTTTTATTCTGTAGTCAGTTTCTCTTGTGTATATAGTAGTGAAATAGTTGGTCATGACAGTTTAAACATTTGAATGAAAACACTTGTGGTTTGAAAGCTTCGAAGCCGGCCTTGGACGGCTGTGAGGCAGAATGAAAATGATGGAGCTAGGAGTGGCGGACAGGTTATATCAGTTGAAGGAATCAATTAACCGTTTGTCTGAGGAAATTTTCTCAGCCAAAGAAGGGATCTTTCGACCGAGTTAGAATCAAACATGGCGTATAGGTTGCTAAAAGACCATGAAGCTAACGGTTGTGAATCATGCCTCGACGACAACCCATGTGTTGGCATGGCAAGAGCAGAGTATCATAAAGGAGAGCAAGATGAGGACCAAGAGGAGGCTGAAGCTGGTGAGAAGCCCAAGGCTAAGGGTCGTTGTAAGGGAAGCGCCAAAGAGGACCAAAGTGAGTCGAAGAAGACGAGAAAAGAAAAACTAGTAAGCAACTATCAGAGAAGAAGGGAGCAAAAGATCCTGCTACACCAGCAAGCGAGAGGCCAACTAGGGAGAGGAAAACAGTGGAGCGGTATTCTGTATTGTCGCTCGGGAAGTCTGGGAGGTCTTCCACAAGCAAAAGTTTGCCAATTAAAAAGGGACGTGGTACACAGCTTAAGGACATTCATAATGTGACTTTTAAGTTGTCCAAGAGAAAACCTGATGATAATCTGCAAATACTTCATAGTATACTTTTTGGGAAGAAAGCAAAGGCATAAACTTTAAAGGTTTATAGGTAAGTTTTTTTGCTATATGTGGGCTCAAAATAAGGATAAACAGAGGTCCAAGGTAAAGGAAAAGCCTGAAAAATGTGTGAAAGAAAAGTTGGTGGACTTTTGTGATGGGCTTAATATTCCGATATATAAGGGAAGTGTAAAGAAGGAGGAATTGTATGCAAATAGTGATATTAATAAAGAGTATTTTATCGAAGAGCATGACCGTAGGGCTAGAGCTGGTATAGATTATAAAATTTCATAAGGGAAACAACCCAGTTCTTGCTGGACAGATTTGCCAACATGGACCTTGAGGACAAGGTCCCACCTGGAGAGGGAGGATTGATAAGACACATCACTCGAGTAGGAAGCCTAAGCTAAATCCAAAGTACATGGCAATGGTCAACAAGGACTATGAAGTGAGTCGAGGCATGCACAAGTGGGTCATGCAGCATTGCATGAGAATGGGGACATGGCTGGTACAGCCCACGAGTGAGTTCGTGGCATTAGCAGTTGACAGCATCATTTAGTAGCCTTAGTTCTTAGTTTTATTCTGTAGTCAGTTTCTCCTGTATATATAGCAATGAAATAGGTGGTCATGACAGTTTGAACATTTGAATGAAAACACTTGTGGTTTGTTTCTCACCCTAAGAGAACATTTAAGTTTCCATTGCTTTTTCTCTGGTTGGGACCTTTCAATTCCTTATATCCATGATATGTACAAAGAATTATTCTTGAAATAAAATTTGTTCTTTATATTTTTTGAATAAAATGTATTATTTGTAAATATGATATGATTTTACACACTTTGTAATTTAATATTCATATACAATAAGAAAACACAGGGTTTCTCTAGGAATTTCTCACGGATAGAAATTTCATGAGAAATTATCACGCCTTTTTCATGGATTAATCTCATGCCTTTCTCCGTGAGAATAATTGGTGAGAATGCTATGAGAAAAAATGCATTAACATGGCTAGAACGTAGCACAAAGTTATTTTCACAGACAGCTGTCTATGAGAACCTCGTAAAGAATTTTCTCATGGGTAGTGGTTTGTGAAAACACCGTGAGAAAAAACGTGCTAGCATGGCAGGAATGTAGCTCGAAGTTATTCTCATAGACAGATGTCCATGAGAACCTTGTAAAGAATTTTCACACCGACAATGGTTTGTGAGAAAAATATATTCTCATGGACAGTTGTATGTGAAAGCAACCATATTAAATGAAACGCATCATTTTTGGCGTATTTCTCATGGACAAATTCTCTAAGAAATATTTATGACGGATGGTTTCGTGAGAATATTCATGAGAAATCTGCATATATTAGAAAGCTTTTTGCCTCATTCTCCCATTTCAATTTTGACGTTTTTCTTTCTGCACAATCGCATTTTCTCTCCGGTTTAACTCTCCAAATCGATTCTTTGGCCAGTTTTGGGCATGGGCAAGTGGTATTTGGTCCATTTGCTTCCTCCATTTGAAGTTTTGAACTTGAGGTAGACCAAAATTTTCCCTTTTGTTGCCTCTAATTTCTTTGTTGATGTGCGACTTCTAGGTTAGTTTTTGGTTGTATTTTAGTTTTGTTTAAGTATATGATGTTTGTGGATAGCTATTTGATAGTGTATGGAGTGTAGGATTTAGTTGTTACCCTTAAGTGTTTATGGTACAAGCATTGGTTTTTAAAAATTTTAAACTTGTAAACAAGTAGAAACAAAACACCAAGTAAATAACTCACAGTTATAGAGTAAAGTAAAACAGATAGGAATTTTATATAGCTCTTGTAGTCACTTTAATCTTGAAATTCACTTTCCAACCAAGTGTACTTATCTCATATTCTTTGAAAAGTACCAATCCATGGAACCTATGGTGAATACGTTTAGAGCTGGGAATAAAACAAAAGGTGAAAGAAAAGATAATTGATAACTATCAAAATTAAATTAGAAAGTGAAGCCCTTGTTCCTTGTAGTATAACGTGAAGAACAAAATCTTTTAACACTCAATAAACCGAAGCCTTCAAATTGTGTTTCTCTCTTTCTCTTAAAACCTTATGCCCACTAGGAAATTCTCTCTCCAAAGAATGCTTTGATGGCTTGGCTAGGAAAAGGGTTGATGATGATATATATAATTACCTAACCCCATGTCACATGAGTATATTAAAAAAATAAAACCCTAACAATTAGGGATTACACATGCCTACCATAAGGAAAGTATATAATCAAATTATCTATTTAATTTATCAATCAATAATTGTATTATTTAATTGATAAAGCCATATTTTATTTAAAACTTAAATAAAACATGTAGGGATTTCTAATTGGTCAAGCTTGAATTAAAATTCAATAAATGAATTTCTTTTAATTAAACTCTTTCACTAATTGGTTTCCTGGTGACTGTAGGTTACTTAAGAAATTAAAATTCTTTTAATTTTCACCCTTTATCCACTTAGATAACTAAGATAATTAGGAGGGAATATATTTGAATATTTCAAAAACCAATTCCCCTCCTTTTAATCATGCAGCTCTCCATCACATGGGGAGGAGGTTGTTTTACAAGTTTGAACAATTCAAACCTCTGCAACAATATTAGGATAAATAAATAATTAAATTAATTTTATCTTAATAAAATGCTATAGTCGAAATTCCTAATTAAATGAGAATTTATTTTTATTTTAATCAACTCTTCAAATTAAATATTTGAACAATTCAAATATTAATTTAAAGTAGTTAAACCAAAAATAATTACTAAGGTAAAAGTTATCATAATTGAGAAAACACTTGTCTTAATTAAAAAAAATTTCTGTCTTAAAATTTTATTATCTAATTAAAACAACACTTACTAAAATTAGACAACTAATGTGAGAATTAATTTTGTCTCTTTATTGACAAAAATGTTTCTCACATTTTCAAGCATGCTTAGGACAACATTTGTCCTAAAATAACTCTTTCTCTAAATTAAGAAAACT
Source organism: Ceratonia siliqua (assembly GCA_034509205.1). Lineage (NCBI taxonomy): Eukaryota > Viridiplantae > Streptophyta > Magnoliopsida > Fabales > Fabaceae > Ceratonia > Ceratonia siliqua. Next base: position 37,046 of record JASKGM010010942.1, read on the forward strand.
CTTGTCTTAATAAAGGCATTAGCTGAAATGCTATCAATTAACTTCATCTTAAATTTATTCTAACTTAATGTGGATTGAATTCTCCAAAGCTAGGTCAGGAATCCATTTGAACATAAGAATTTTATGCTCCAATAAATTTAGGATTATTTTAATCTTATCGAGATAATCCAATTTTATTAATCATGAAGTCATTTCACCAAAGACTCATGATTGTAGACTTGATAATTCCTAAAATTACGAGAAGTCAATGTTGAACATTGATTACACCCAAAAACACTACGCAGTTATCGCAGTATAGTATAGGGTGTCGATCCACAGGGAGACGGAGGAAACACTACAAGAATGTCACTTAAGGGAAATACCAATGAACAGTTGATAA
>JASKGM010010959.1:0-37404 GCA_034509205.1 Ceratonia siliqua
TTACAATTTTGTCACAAATTTGGGTAAATTAACACTTGATTAAGAATAATAAAATCACAATTTTTATTTCGCTTGTGAATGTTTAAAGGACTTTTAGTATAAGTTTAAACTTCTCCAAAGTTCTAACCTCCGTGGCATTCAGTAGAGTTACGTATTCCCCGATGTCATAAACCTCATAGGCTTTCAATGGGAGTTCACCTCCCCCGAGGTCCCATTTAATTCCATAGACTTTCAGTGAAATTTCGTTTGCCCAAAGTCTTAATTTTCATGGGCATTTAGTAAAGGTATGTTCTCTCCAATGTCCTAATTTCTTGCCCAGGCTTTAAGTGGAAATTTAATTCCCCTAAATGTTCTAACGTCTCACCTAATCAAATTATTCAATTATCTCGAACTACATTGACCTTGATCCCTTTTGGGGTACATAGGCACTTACTTGGTAAGACAAGTCTAGTTATTTATTTATTTTTTTTCATTTTGTCCATTATTTAATTAGTAAAAGGGGTAATTTTAAATAAATTAAAATCATTAAGCACAAACAATTTAGGGTAACCATCCTTAGGGATGGACGTTATGGGGTACCTAACACCTTCTCCACACGTAATTAGACTCCCGAACCCTTCATCTGGTTTCAAATGCCAGTTTTCCTTTCTTTTTTTAAGGATCTCAATTATCCTTCTAATTAATTGGTGGCGACTCCCATTTTCTCTGCGTATTCCCTTACGCGCCCCAAAGTCATAAAATGATGGTTTTTCACCGGCCGTCACGTTGTGACATGGATTGTTAATACTTCTAGCGGTAAACTTGAGATCATTTTGGGTATAAGTCATTGATTCAGTTCTTTTTTATATTGCAGTAAGGTGGTGTTACTTCAACTAATTTATTTCTTTAATATGACTAATCAACTTTGTCAACCTAATATGCCTATTTATGCTTATTTATTTATTTTTTGGGAAGATTTATTACAAGTTTCCAACACATTGCCAAGCATGATCAATTTTGAGTTCAGCTCGACGGGGTCGGCCTGTTTTCGTAAGGCTTAATGTCGTTAAAAGCCTTGATTTACAAGGCCCAAATTCACCCAAATTCAAGCCTGAATTTTTGTTTTAGCAAATTTTTTTGTCCTATATAACATATGAATGTGTTACAATATTAAAAATATTATATATATAGATTCTCTCATTTTTTTAATGATGGCTTATGATATTTTAAGTATTTAAATTACCATAGTAACATCTGAATCTGCTTTTAGTATTAGTTATTGTATTTTCAACAAGTATAAAAGTTTTCTTCTTTTTCAAAATGTAACGCTCTTATTTGCACTCACAATTGATTTTTAGGCTTTCCTTCTAATGGTAATATTTATTAATTTATTTTAATGCTTATTTGTTTTATTTATTTCTTTTAAATTCTTATATTTTATTAATATTTATTTTCTTTTTAGATGATAGATGAAGATAAAAACTAAATGAGTGTAACTTCATGTAAAGAAGATTCAAATATCGTTATTAAATATGATACTTGATAGATATTTTAATTTATAATATTGAGTTAGGATAATTTTATGATCTTGTTAATTTGTGCTAATTTTATGATCTTGTTAATTTGTGCTAATTGTATATTATGGATATCTTGTTTTTTTATATACTTGTTTTGAATAAATTAGACTATGTTTTTGTTGACTTTTGTAATTAATTTTTGTGTATTTTATTTTTTTTTGTTAATTTTTTTAATTAAGTCCTGAAGCTCTATAAGGCCGAGCTAGGGTCTTCAATAGAGGTCCGAACAAAAATGGGCTAAACCAACCTGATTTGATAATGCTAGTGGGGAGCAATGAGGAATAATGAAGCCACAATAACTTTAGCATATAAGGAGATCACCACTGGTTTTATCTTTTATCCTTGGATTTGAGATGTGTGATTACGTGCAAGCTTTGTTTATTTTGACCCAAACATTAATTGATGTATTATTTGTAAATTTGCAAATTTTAATTATTGTATATACTCTATTTTTGAAACAATATTCACGTAATTTTGAATTATTTGAAATCCATATATTTGTTCATTATATTTTTGTGTGCACTTTGTTGTCACCTAGATCGTAAGCTTATGTGTCCAATGATTTGAATCTTGAGGATGTCTCCTTGTAGACAAATAAATAATAGGCAGGCGGACTGCGGTAGTGACATAGGTGTAACCCAAGGCTCCTCTGTGGCCAAACCCAATGGTCATGAGCTAAGTCCCAACAAAACGTATAGCATAGATGGCTATCAGGACATCAGCCATGACTAATGTCATTGGTTCGAATCTTAGGGATGCCCCCTTATGGACAAATGAACAATAGGCAGGCAGACTACGATAATGATGTAGGTGCAACCCAAGGTTGTCCCCAATGGTCATGAGCCAAGTCTTAACAATATGTACATACAAGCTCATGATGCCTATGTGATTTATTGGTTTAGATGTTGTTTTTCTAGTTCTTGTTGTGTTCTTGATGGCTTATTTATGCTTATTTTTTTTTTAACCTAATATGCCTATTTATGCTTTTTTTTTTGGAAAGATTTATTGCAAGTTTTCAACACAGTGCCAAGCACTAGCGTTGTCAATTTGCAATCCAGCTCAATGGGCCAACTGTTTTTGTAAGGCTTAGTGCAGGTTAAGGCCTTGATTTACAAGGCTTAAATTTAAGCAAGCTCATTAAGGCTGAGCTCGAATATTTGTTTTAGCAAATTTTTTTTGTCCTAATTTTTTTCTTCAATATTTTGCCCTATATAACATATGAATGTGATACAATATTAGAAATATCATAAATATATATTCTCTCATCTTTTAACGATGGCTTGTAACATTTTAAGTATTTCGATTATCACAATAGCCTCTGGATCTGCTTTAGTATTAGTTCTTGTATTTTTAACAAGTATAAAAGTTGTCTTCTTCCTCAAAATGTAAAGGCTTTTACTTGTACTCACAATTAGTTGTTAGGCTTTCTTTCTAATGGTAATATTTATTGATTTATTTTAAAGTTTATTTTATTGATTTATTTCTTTTAAACTCTTATATTTATTCATTTTTTTTTGGATAATAGATGAAAATGATGAGGATCTAAAAACCAAATGAGTGCAACTTCATCTAAAAAAGATTCAAATATCATTGTTGAAGACGATGTTTGATAGATATTTTAATTTATAATGTTGAGTTCGAATAATTTTATGATCTTATTGTTTTTTTAATTTGTACTTATTGTCACAACATGACGACCGAAAAAAATGCATTGACATGACCTTAAGGTAACAAAAAAAAACATAGAGATTAAAAAAATAGAGTCGCCACCAATTAATTAAAGGATAATTGAGATCCTTAGAAAATCAAATACTAGCCCTTGGAACCAAATGAAGGGTTTGAGGGTCTACTTATGCATGAAAAATGTGTTAAGTACCCCACAATATTCATTCCTAAGGATGATTACTCTAGATTGTTTACACCTAATTTTTAATGTATTTTATTTCTTTTAATTACCCATTTTTTTGTTATCGAGATTTATGGAAAATAAGATATGAAATAATCGAACCTGGTTTACTGTGAAAGTGTCAATGTACTCCTAAGGGCATTAAGGTCCACGTAATTTGAAAGTGTTTGGTAAGGTTGTGTCTAAGAAAGATATATGATCAATTTCCTAAGGCGACAGTGTTTTAGATTTACTTAGGGAGGATATATGATCTGTTTCCTAAGCCGATAGTGTTTTAGATTTACCTAGGGAAGATATATGATCTTATTCCTAAGGTAGAAACTATTTTGGATAATGTGAGAAAGAGTTAGACCTACCTTACTGTGTAAGTGCCTACGTACCTTAAAATGATCAAAGTCAACGTAATTCGAAAATTGTTTTTATGAGAATTTACCTAGGAAGGATACATGATCTCTTCTTTAAGGCAAAAATTATTTTAGATAATATGAGAGAATAAATCTCCACATAACATCTTTAGAAGATAGGATAATGTGAGAGAATAAACCTCCACCTAAAGCCCATGGATGAATTAAAACAATATAGAAGAATAAATTTCCATATAATACTTGACAAAATGAGAAAACAATTCTCCACATAATGTTTATGAGGAAATAATACAATATGGAAAAATAAATTTTCACATAAAGCCTGACAAAATAAGAAAACAATTCTCCACGTTATGTTTATGCGGAAATAAGACAATATGGGAAGATAAATTTTCACATAAAATTTGACAAAATGGGAGATTAATTCTTCGTATAATGTTTAAGAAGGGATGGTGATACTTGAAATCACCTTTAAAAGAAGAGAATAATTTTTGGGACAAATTAAGAAAGAAAGAACACATCTTGCTTTATTAGCACTTTTTTCTTGTCAATTTTGGACACAATGATTTTGACTTTAAAACAATTACCAATCAAAAGTTTATTTTAGGCCTTTGGGACCTTTTTCATTCAAATATATTTATTTAAATTGGATCTTTTTAAAACTTTGATTAAATGGGTCTTTGAAACCTAATTCTAAACTTCCATTTGAAATCACATTATTAAAGTGGGTTTTGGGCATTGGGTCCACTTCTTTACAAATTGTTTTCTAAAAAGAACCTCAAAGCAATTATTTTGCTTTAAGCATATTGGGAACCCATTTAATTTATTTTCAAAAGGCCATTGAAAACTTAAAGATTGAAAAAATCTTTATTTTATTTTTTTTATTTTCGCAAAAGAAAGACAAGGTGCATTGGACACCTTCCATTATATTATCAAAGGCTTGAAAGTAAATAAAAGTAATAATCAAACACAGTAAATAACTATAAACAAAAATAAATAAAATAAAAAAATGGCTTATGCCTTAAAACAGGAAAAGGGGAACAAAAAATGAAAATTAATCATAATAATAGTGATAAAAAGAGAACACAAAAATCTAACAACTAAAAAAGGAAAATCAAATACCACATGAAAAAATCAAATACCACATGAATCAATAAACATCCAGAAAATACAATATAAGCTTGGGGGTATTTTATGTTTCAAACCAACTTACATAAGACATAAAATAAAAAAACTCAAAAGTGAAACTCCTTGATCGTAAACATGATTCCAATTTCTGTAAAGGAAATGGAATATGACAGTCTAATTTCATTATGACAACCAACAACAACAAAGAGTTGAACTAAATTCAGTCCCAACACTATTTAATTAAAATAAACATTTCAAAACATCAAACAATATCTAAAAATTAAACCAAATTGGAACTCAACATTTCGACCAACAATAACACATTCAAATCATCAAACAAAAACCAGAAATAATTTAAAATTATAGATAAAAAAAAAAAGCAACCAAAAACAGTTTTAAAATAACATATTAGAAAGAAAAAAAAGCAACTAAAAACAGTAAAAAATAAAAAAAGAAAGCAAACTAAAACAATAAAAAAAAATAAAAAAAGTAAACATAAATAGTTTCAAAATAACATATTAGAAAAAAACAGCTGCTATGCTATGACACCACTTTTGGTGTGGTGCTGTAGCAATGTAGTACACCCTTCCACCTCTCACCTTCCATTTTTTTTTTTAGTATTATTTGACCATTTTTTATCTCCAGTTTTTTTGGGAGTTTTTTGAAATGTTTTTAAAATTTTTTACACTTCTTTTACTCTTCATTCAAGAATTTTTTTTAGAATTTTGTTTTTTCTTAAGTAAAAAATTCCAAAAAAAATATAAAAAAAATTTCAAAAAAAATATAACAAAGAAAACAATCCATTAATACCAACAAGTAAAAAAAAAAAAAAAAAAGAGGTGGGACAATGTGTTGCATTGCTATAGCAACAAAAATGGTGATGTAATATTGCAGCCACCTTAGAAAAAATAGCAACCAAAAATAATAAAAAACAGCAATCATAAACAGTAAAAAAAACATAACCAGTATTAAATAAAATACAGATGAAAACACAAAAATAATAATAATAAAAATAAAACTAGTAACAAATTAAAAACAATATAGTCAGATTTAAGACAAGCAAATATCCCTTTGCTCATGGATCCCCTCAAGAAAATCTTGGACCTAGGAAATCTACAGATCATTGTTCTCACAAAAAAATATAAACAAAACAAAAAGGAAATTTGAAAGGAAAAGAAATCAATCAAAGGATGAAAAGATGGTTACCTCTCTGATAATTATGAGAGTCAACTCCCCATTTCCCTTGCTTTTTCTTCTCCTTGTATGGCCACCCAAAATACAACATTAAAATTAGAGAATGAAGAGAAAAAAAATAATTGAAAGAATGGTAAAGGGAAGAAGAAGAAAAAAAGAGAGAGAGAAAAAAAAAGGTTTCTCTCAAGTGAAAGAGTGAAGGATGTGTGATGTGTGTGTGAAGATGGAAGAAAGAAACAAAACAATGAAGACAAAAATGAGAGAGTAGACATGAGATGAAGGAATGATGGAGATGTTAAGGTGAAAACCTATTAATTGTATTGATAATGGAGAATCAGTACAATTAGAGAAATCCATATATCCATTAAGGATTGAGGATTTCCTAGAAAAAAATCATGGGTGTTTATGGATGAAAGATTCCTGAGAAAATGACAGAAATTGGAATTATGATACAGAATATTAGAATTATGAATTTTCGATGACTTAAACTACTTAGAAGCTAGAAATACTTATAAAGTCTTTGTTCCTTTAGCTTGATTTCTTCGCTTCATTCTTCAGTTATAACACCCAATTGTAATTGCCACGTCACCATTATTACAGGCCCACTTCACTTCATTAATCCCATTTAGCAATGCCAGCTCAACAATACATTTAACACCAACTCCTTCTATATCAAATCCCACCCCCTAAAAGCACCCTTGACCTCAAGGGTGGAAATTTGAAAACTTGCTAGTGAACTCCGAAAAGAACTCCCAAGTAGCATCCTTAATTGCTTTGTTCTTCCACTACACCAATACCTTAGTAACTGGTTTGCCATTCTTATTAGTATGATTAATAATAGCTTCAGGTTCTACAGTAGTCTCCATTGTATCAGAAGGTAAGAAAAGAAGATTGACAGAAGTTGGAACTAACCCTACACAACACTTGAGATGAGACACATGAAAAGTAGGGTGTATATGAGCATCCTCTGGTAGTTGTAGTGTATAGGCAATATGCTCGACCCTTTGTAGGATAGGATAAGGTCCAAAGTACTTTGAAGACAACTTTTGATTAGGACGAGAACCACAGAAGATTAGCGATATGGCTGTAACTTAAGGTAAACCCAATCTCTCACTTGAAATTGGCAATCAGAACAATGACTATCAAGAAAAGCCTTCATCCTATCTTAAGCTCACTAAGGATGAAACTTAATAGTTCGAATCATATCTTCTCTTTTCTGCAAACTATGATCCACCACTTCCACATTAGTTTTCCTGGAAGATATGGTAAATGAAGTAGAGGAGGTTGACCATAAAGAATTTCATAAGGAGTGACGCTGGTAAAAGTGTGGTAGGTTGTGTTATACCACCATTCAGTCAATGGCAGCCACTTCGACCAAGTAGACGACTTGTCTCCACACATACAGTGGAGATAGGTCTTAATACATTTATTCACGACCTCATACTGACCATCGATTTAAGGGTGATATGTGGTGGACATTTGTAATTGAACACCCTAACATTTGAACAATGCTTTCCAAAAACTAATCATGAAAAACCTGTCCCAATCATAGGTTATAGACTGCGGCAATTCATGTAACTTATATATATTATCTATAAAAACTTGAGCCACTTGAAGAGTAGTGTAAGGATGTGAGAGAGCTATGAAATGCCCTGCTTTTGATAACCTATCCACGACTGTAAAAATGGTAGTCTTACCATGAGAAATAAGGAAGCCATATATGAAATCCATTGTGATCTTAGTCTAAATGCCACTAGGAATTGCCAAAAATTGTAACAGCCTAGGATAGGCAGAAGTATCATATTTACAAGTCTGACAAGTGGTACATTGCCTTAAAAATCATTGAATATATTGGGTCATTCATTTTTAGTAAAACAAGGCCTTAACCTTTTGTAATGTAGCATCTTTTCCTGAATGGCGTTCTACTGCTGAAGCATGTAACCAATCTAAAATCTGATTTTGGAGAACAGGATTTCTACCAATAACCAATTTAGTTTTTTTGTCTTAATTGGTTATCCTTCCAAGTAAAATGATTATGACTGTGATCATTCACTTTTAATTCTACCAATAGTTTTTGGAGATCTTAATCATCTTCCTATATTTTCTGAATAAGAGCCAACAAATTTGAATTTATAGTGTGCAAAACCAAAATTGAGTTTTTCTCTTTACCCTTCTTATATAGGATCTTAAAATCAAACTCCATGAGTTTAGCTATCCAACTTTGCTACACTTAAGTAGTAAGTCATTGATTAAGGAGATACTGAAGACTCATTTGATCAGTTTTGATTATGAATTATCTATTTAAAAGATAATGTCACTACTTCTGTAAGGCCAATATGATCCAACAATTCTTTCTCATAAACAGAAAGAGATTGATGTTTAATACCCAAGGCTTTGATGATAAAAGCAATACGTTGCTGTTCTTGCATGATAACATGGCTACAAGCATCAGTCTCGATAATGAAAGGTTTGTTAAAATTGGGAAGAACTAAGACATAAGAAGTAGTAAGGGCAAGTTTGAGTGCTTCAAAAGCATTTGCAGCCTCCTGATCCCATTTGAAATTTATCATTTCTAAGCGAATTAGTGAGATGTTTAGCAATGATTCCATAATTTTGGACAAATCTTCTATAGTAACCAGATAAGCCTAAGAACCCTCTTAACTACTTAAAATTTTTAAGTGGAGGCCATTATCTCATGGCTTGAATTTTTGATGGGTCAGTAGAAATTCCTTCCTTTGAGATAAAGTGTTCAAGGTACTCCACTCTAGGGACTGCAAAGTAACACTTACTTCTCTTTGCCAACAGTTGATGATGTTTCATTAAAAGGAAAACAGTTTGGAGGTGGTGAGGATATTCTTCTAAACATTGATTGAAATTAAAATGTCATCAAAGAAGACTAAGACGAGTTTTCTGAGGTACCTCCTAAAGACTGAGTCTTAGATGTTGAAATGTTACAGAAGAATTAGTAAGCCTAAAAGACATCATTAAATATTCATAATGTTCAAAATGAGTGTGAAATATAGGATTATAATGTCTTCAAGATACATTCTCACTTAATGTTACCCTGCCCTTAAGTCAATTTTTGAAAAAATTGAAGCACCACCTAGTTCATCCATCAAATCATCTACCAACAGTATAGGAAACTTGTCTTTCACAGTACCCTTATTGATCTCCCTATAGTCAACACACAATCGCCATGTACCATCTTTTTTTCCAACCAATACCAAAGGTGAAGCATAGGGACTGACACTATGTTGTATGATTCCATTATTGAGCATTTCTTTTACCATTTTTTCAATAACATCCTTCTTATATGAAGGATACCTATAAGGTCTATTGTTGACAGGAATAACACTATGCATCAATGTAACATGGTGATTATGACCTTCCTTCAATAGTGGTAGGGATTTAAGTTCTTCAAATAACTTTTGAAATTGGGCTAGCACTTCTGTAATTACAAGTTCTGTTTCACTACTACTATTATCATGTATTGTTATTGCATTAAGAAGTGGGCTTTGATTCTGATCATTAGCTTAGCATGCCATTGTCAATTGAGACTCCAGACTAATGAGTTTGTTTAGTTGTTGTGGTCTAATAGTCTTAACAACAGTAGTGGGTGAACCTCAACACATGTCTCTAGTTTATAACCTCAACACATGTCTCTAGTTTATAACCTCAACACTACTATTATCATGTATTGTTATTGCATTAAGAAGTGGGCTTTGATTCTGATCATTAGCTTAGCATGCCATTGTCAATTGAGACTCCAGACTAATGAGTTTGTCTAGTTGTTGTGGTCTAATAGTCTTAACAACAGTAGTGGGTGAACCTCAACACATGTCTCTAGTTTATAATCCTAAATTCCATAGTCAGTTTGTTAAAGTCCCACATAATAAGACCTAAAGTAACCATTGTACACCTAATACTAAATCACAGCAGGAGAGTTGCAATACCATCACAGAGCTTGAAAAACAGTGTTTTGGATCTACTATTTAAAACCATGAATCATAGTTGATATATTCAACCTACTACCATATGCTATTGAACCTGATAACAATTTTGCAGGTTCTAGTCTACAACCTAGCTTGCAAGCAACTTTCTCATCCAAAAAATTGTGTGTGTGCTTCCTCTATCAATGAGGATATACAGTGGTTTTTTATTATAAAATATAGTGACTCTCATTGTTTGGAAACTTGATACACCAGTAAGAGCATTAATAAATATCTTTGGTTGAACATCATCCATTTCATTTATCTGTTCATCATTAGGTTCTACCTCTTTCCCTTCTTCATCATCTTCAACTTCTAAATAGTGTAACTGAGCCCTTTATGTTTCAAATAATGCCCTAGGGTATAAGGTTCATCACAAAAATAGCACAAGCCCTTAGCTCTTCTCTTACTCATCTCAGTAGGAGTAAAGGCCTTAGATCTAGTAGAACCAGTATAAGACACATTATTATTAATTGGTTTAGGTAGTAAAGGTGGTTTATATCCCATTCCCGAACCTGAATATTGGCTTTTAACATCTGACTTGAATACAATTTCAATATTGGTATTTCCAGAATAATTCTACATCCATCCTAGAGATTTAGATGCATTATTGGGATAATGAGCTGCCTCATATAATTTTGCCCAAGCAAAGGCTTATCTAACTGATTAGGTTGAAACATCATAATGTGCATATGAACATATACTTTTAAACCAATCACAAAAGGACTGACTAAATATTCCAAAGGCTAGTATATTCTGGTTATAACAACTTAAATCTATCATGACAATCTTGAACTGTACTTACTTTGTGTAAAGTCTTTAATTCAGCCATAGGATCATCATAGGCCTCACCAAATCGCTCATAGATTATTGTCACATACTCATTCCAATGAGGAAAGGAAGTAGTCAATAATGACTTTGCATAGGCATGGTGCCATTGCAAAGCTTTGCCTTCAAGGTGTATGACTGCTGACCTAACCTTCATATTTTCTAGAGTATTGTCAATAAGGAATAATTATTCGCAAACAAAGATCCATTCTCTAACTCCTTCTCTATTAAATCAAGGAAAATCTATCTTAGCTAAACGTGTAGCACATGAATATTGATTATAAGGTGGGAACAAATTCTCATTGTTACTTTCTTGCTGACATCCAATTAATCTTGCTTTTGAAGTTTCTAGAGCTTTGCCTTTCTCCTTTTGTACGTACCGCAGATTCCAATACTAATCGCTGAATAGATTCAAGCATCTAAGCTATTTTACATTGAACATTTCCGTTATTCATTCCCCCATAACCGAAAGCTTCTTATTAACATTGTCATCCATTTCCCCGAAATACTGCTTGCGAATGAGTTCCCTTCTCCATGAATCCAAGAATCGACATCTCTTATACCAATTATTAAGGTGAAAACCTATGAATTGTATTGATAATGGAGAATCAGTACAATTAGAGAAATTCAGAGATCCATTAAGGATTGAGGATTTCCTAGAAAAAAATCAAGGGAGTTTATAGACGAAAGATTCCCGAGAAAATGACAGAAACTGGAATTAAGATACAGAAGATTAGAATTATGAATTTTTGATAACCTAAACTACTTAGAAGAATGCTTATAAAGTCTTTGTTCCTTCAGCCTGATTCTCGCGCTTCATTCTTCAGTTATAATGCCTAACTATAACTGCCACGTCATTGTTATTATAGGCCCACTTCACTTCAATAATCCCATTCAGCAGTGCTAGTTCAACAATAAGGTTAACACCGATTTCTCCTATATCAGGAGATGGGAGAGAAAAAACAAAAAAAGTGGGTGAGTGTGTATGGGGATAAGGAAAAGTAAGAGTGATGGAGTGGGTGAAGAATGGAGAGAGAAGTTAATATTGGAGAGGTGATGGCTGGAAGCTAAAAGAGGGAGAGAGGCTAGGTTAAAATGAAGAAGTGGGTTATGAGTTAGTTCATATATATGGGTTGTGATCTTGGATAAAAAATTTTGGCTTAAAACAACAAAAAGGGAATTTGGCTTTGGGTGAGTTGAACAAAAATAAAAAAAGAAGGGGAAATTGATGTTGAGATTTAAGTCAAATGAAATTTTAATTTTTGTTTCGTTACTTTTTCATTTTTCATTTTTTTATTATTTTTTGTAATTTTGTTTTGTATTTTCAACTTTTTATTGTATTTTTTTTATTTTTTACCCTTTTTTAATAAATAAAAAAATTTATGAACAAAATATGATATTTACACTTATTGTATATTATGGATAATTTATTTTTTATATACTTGTTTTGAATAAATTAGAATATGTTTTTGTTGACTTTTGTGGTTAATTTTTTGTATATTTTATTATTTTTGTATTAATTTTCTTAATTATGCCCTAAAGCTCCATAAGGCCGGCTAGGGACATTCAATAAAGATTCTAACAAAAACGAGCCGGCCTAGCCCAAATTAACAGTGTTAGTGGGGAGCAATGAGGAATAATGAAACCATAGTAACTTTAGCATTCGAGGAGATCACCACTAATTTTATCTTTTATCCTTGGATTTGAGATGTGTATTATGTGCCAGCTTTGTTTATTTTGACCCAAACATTAATTGATGAATTATTTGTAAATTTACACATTTTAATTTTGTATATACTCTATTTTTGATACAATATTCACATTATTTTAAATTATTTTATTATTTGAAATTTGCCTATTTGTTCATTATATTTTTGTGTGCACTTTGTTGTCACCTAGCCATAAGCTTGAGTGTCCAATGGTTCGAATTCTGGAGACGCCCCTTGTAGACAAATAAACAATAGACAGGCGAATTATGTAGTGACGTAGCTGTAACCCAAAGCTGTCCCCCCGTGGCCAAACCCAGTGGTCATGAGCTAAGTCCCAACAAAACGTATAGCTCAGATGGCATGAATAATGTCATTGGCTCAAATCCTAGAGATGCTCCTTTGTGGACAAATAAACAATAGGCGGGCTAACTATGGTAGTGATGCAAGTGCAACGCAAGGTTGTCCCCCAAACCCAGTGATCGTGAGCCAAGTCCCAACAATATGTACCTATAAGCTCATGATGCCTATATCATTGATTGGTTTAGTTGTGGCTTTTCTAGATCTTGTTGTGTTCTTAATGGCTTACCTCACGGGTAAACACGACAATTGAAAATGCCAATAAAGATGGCCGATCAAGCAATGGTGAGGAAGCTTTCAGCTTGTCAGAACATGGGTTTTTTTACTACAATTTTCACTGACAAGACAGGAACACTCACACTTAACCAGATGAAAGTGACCAAATTCTGGCTTGGCCAACAACCTGCGCAGAGGGTGCTCACTCATTAGTTAATTCGGATTTTCTTGGACTGGTACAAGAATGAGTTACACTTAACACAACAGGCGGTGTTTATAAGTCTAAATCAGATGTTGAATATGAGTTCTCAGGTAGTCCGACAGAAAAAGCTATTCTTTCTTCGGCTACTTCTCTTGGTTTGGACATGGAGAGAAGCAACTGACACAAAATTGTGCCATCCTCCATGTTGAGTCCTTCAATTCAGAGAAGAAAAGAAGTGGGGTTTTAATCAGAAGGAATGCAAACAACACAGTCCATGTACACTGGAAAGGCGCAGTTGAGATGGTGCTTAGAATGTTTTCAAGATACTGTGATGCATCTGGCAATATAAAAGATCTTGACGACAACAGTAAGTTGGAATTTAAGCAAATTATTCAAAAAAAGGCAGCCAACAGCCTCAAGTGTATTGCTTTTTGCACATGCAGAAGTTACAAAAGAAGAGCATCAAGATGAAGAAGGAAAGAAAAAAGTAAAAGAAGATGGTCATATCCTGTTAGGACTTGTGGGCGTTGAGGATCCATGTCGTCCAATGGTGAGGAGAGCTGTGGAAGATTTCCAAAATGCGAGGATAAAAGTAAATATTATGACAGGTGACAATGTTTTCACTGCGAAAACTACAGCCACAGAATGTGGCATACTCTGGCCTGATCTGGACACCATTGGAGAAGTAGTGGAAGGAGAGGAATTACGCAACTACTCGCCTGAAGAAAAAATGGAGAAAGTAGACAAAATCTGTGTGATGGCAAGATCCTCCCCCACTGACAAACTTATATTGGTTCAATGCCTTAAACAGAAAGTTCATGTAGTTGCAGTGACAGGAGATGACACAGATGATGCACCAGCATTGAAGGAAGCTGTTATAGGACTTTCCATGGGAATTCAAGGTAATGTAGTGGCCAAACTATTCCTACTCACATCATGGGTACTTTAATGGTTATAACATATTGGAAGGTAAGATCCACACATCTTATGGCCTTCATGGCTAGAATCAAATCTCATCAGGCAGGCTGGATCAATTTACAATATATAAGACCTTATAAGGATGGACGTGAAGGAGATAGCATTAGAAGAATAGAAGGTACCAAGGGGTTTTGTTAATATGTGTTTCCCAGCTGTGTTGTCAATCATGCCCCCAACCCTTGGTTTATAAGGTAATGGTAGTTTCGAGCAACTTAAACGTTAATTGAGATCAAGTCTCTTCTTATACGGAATAAATTCTTTTAGGTGTTATTCCCAAGATTTAAACTCAAGTAGTCAAGATAAAGAACACACCTCCTTAACCACTAGGTCAACGGTTATATATAAAGTTGTTATATATTTAGAATAATTTTATTTAGGTGTATTTAAAGATACAATATTTTTGAATAATATCTCATGAGATTTTTCATCTAAATAATTATAAATCAATATTTTATAATGATACTATAAAAAAAACTAAAATCTATACTTTACTATTTTGGAATATGATTTCAAAAAATATTAGAAAATAATTACTTTATAAGTTTTATAATAATATAATTTTTAATTTTTAATTTTTAATTTTTAATTTTTAATTTTATTGTTTATTAAACATAAATTAAATTTATTTAGCTTAATTTTTTATAATAAATATATTAATTTAATTTAATAATATTAACATTTAATATTTTAATATTAAAAAATATCTTCCCATATTCCAAAAAGCAACTTTAGGTAAAAAACGAAGTTTCTTTCCTCCAAATGGGAGCTATTTTCATTAGTGATAGAAACAATTTTTTGAGAATACATTTTCTTTTGAGAACTAACTTTTGAAATTATCATTTTTCATTAAAATAAGCTAACCTTTAATAATCGAGGAAATAAGAAAAAAATAAGATATAAGATATATTTTAAATCACATAATGTAAGTACGAGTATAAGTGTGTTAAAATATCAATTTATAAAAATTTATCAATATAATTATGACTTCAATACGTTTAATAAAAAATAATTATAATATTTATTTATTTATTTACAAACTAACAACTAATAAGATTCACAGCTCACATTAAAATACTATGTTGAAAACTAATTGTTTAATATTCAAAATTAAGAATTATTAACATTATTTTTAACATAAAATTTACTATGACATTGTGACATATTTGTAATATATAATCCACCAACCCAATGCTAACATTTAGCTCATCAGCCTCTTAGCCCAGTCCAGGATCCAGTCCATGACTCCACCCATCTCTCATTTTCTCTCCTCACTTACCCTACCCTAGCCGCCCCACGGCCCCAGCCCTCCTTTTCTTTCTCTCATTGCTTCCAACAGCTATCACTGCCACTCCCGCTCGTCTCCCCTTCATCCCTTCTTCCTCACACCACGCCTTCATCACGCCATTCACATTGTGACACTTCAATCGTATTCTTTACTCAATTTTACTCTTAATCTACCCCTTTTCTTTTTGGTTTTAGAACTTTTGCTTTCAACTCAGAGCTTCTTTGATGGAATAGGTTAGTAAAACATAGTGATCACTTTTGAGTTCGATTTTCAATTTCTCTTTAGAATGCCCTCCAATTTTTTCTATGTTCATTTGGGTGAAGGTGAAGGCTTGAAGCATCTGAAAAATGAAGAAGAGAAGAAGAACCAACTTTGTATTCTTATTGGGGGTTGTTCCCCTGAGCGGTAGAGGATTTTCTTTTATTTTTTAAAATTAATTAATTATTTTTTATATGATATTTTTTAAAAATTTTTTGAGATGTTTTTTATTTGTTTTAGAATTTTTTAACTTACAAATGAATAGTAAAAAAATTATGAATGAATAGTATAAAGAATACAAAAAAATTTTAAAATATTTTTAAAAAATTTAAAAAAATATACGATAAAAAATAATTAATTAATTTTAAAAAATAAAAAAATTAAGAAAAAACATAAAAATAATAAAAAATAAATAAATAAAAACACCCATTCTTATTACATATCACTTCATTAATCGGTTTCCTAAACTACAGTTGAACATTGTGTTAAGTATTAATTAATATTATATTATTCTTTTATATAAAATTATATTATAATTAAATTATTTTTTTTGCGCGTTCCAGACACATTCTGTATAACTAGTGTAACAACCAAAACATCTCCATTCCAAAAACATGCGCTAAACAAAATCTGAGAAGAAAACAAATGAAAAAGGAAAAATAATTAGAAGTTAGAAACTTGAGAAAGATTTTCGAAAAGAAAAATGATTCCCTTATAAAAGTTCTCTCACAAATTTTAAAATAAAAAAATCTCTAATTAGCTAATATCATCCATCTCATTCTATTTATATCATTCTATTAGACTATGATTGATTAAAAATATCTTTTATAAAATATGTGAGGATTGATTTTTGGAGGATTGCTAACCTCCTCAATGTGTTATAGAAGTTAAAAATCTTTACATTTTTATTTGGACCAAATATTACTTTCCTCCTTTAAGAGACAGAACAAATGTAAAGGTATTTTGGTTATTTTGCTTAAATGGCACAATAAATATAAGAATATTTAATATATTTTTATTATGATAAAAAGACAAAATATCTTTATATTTTTTTATGTCATTCAAATTAAATGGCTAAAATATTCTTATATTTAATATATTTTGAGGTACAAATTAAATTTTGGCCCTATAGAAGTGGCAATGGCTCAAAGACCAATTTATATTATGAAGTTAGGTAAAAAAAAAAAAAAAAAACTCACCAAAAGCCTCTTTGCATCTTTGTTCACATGAAACTATCACAACATCATTCACCCCAAAGGCTGCCATTCTAAATAATAGCTCTTGTTAAATTAGGAATGACATCTTATCAAAATTTTATTTTTACTTCTAAAGAAAAATCATAATATATTTAATCAAAACTATTTGCACTTATTTATGAATGCTTTTGTATATTTATAGATTTTTTTTCTCAAAAGATAATACCACTATCAATAATTGATATATATATATATATATATATATATATATATATATAATTTTTATCTTATCAAAATAAAATTTTTATATATATTTATATCTCAATATGATTTTACCAATTAATATATCAAATGCTATAAGTAATGTTTATAAAAAACCTTTCATAAATTAAATTAAATTTACATATGTGTTATGTTGTACTAATATTTAAATGATTAATTACTATTTTACTTTGTTATTTTTTTAATCTTAATTTTTAATTGATACAATTGTGTATTGTATGAATTTTTTTTAATTCAGTAAAATTAATTCCATATATTATATTAAATATGAAAATCATAATTTTTAAAAAATGAATTTATTATTTTACGTATAACAATAATTTTTAAAATTTACAACTAAAATTCAATTATAAATATAATATATTAACATAATATTATTTAATTAATTAAAGAAATATCTCAATTCTCATGCAAAAGGACTGGCATGACTAATTGTTTAGAAAAATAGAGAATGAAAATAAAAAGCTTTTAAGGGCTGAGAAGTGTCACTTCCTCTAAAGAAATATTGCCTTGAATACAACAATGCCTCTTAAATGCCTCTTGAAAGAAATTTATTAAAGTTGAAATGTCACCAGATAACAGTCATGTCTGTATTGTTCAAATTTAAAATTATCACAACTGCTGAACTGCATGCTATTTTAAATAGAAATGTCTGGTAATTAAATGACTATTTATTTAATTAAAAATAAAAGGATTTTACCATTTTAAAGAGTCAAATCCAAAAGTTTGTTATTTTTCAATGTGAAACTTTCTATTCCAGGTAGTGTTTTAAACCATTTTAACATTTATTATATCTAAATTACTCTCTTATTTTTTAAGATATACGTATATTATATTTTATCTTTTTTATTATAAAAATATATATAAATTTTTCAAAAATTAAAAAATTATAATTTAATTTAATTTTAAATTTAAATTTAAATTTTATTAAATTATTTATATGTCTAAAATATCATCTTGAGAACCTTTAAAATTTTTTATTATTGATTATAAAAAACTTTTAAAAATTATTTAATATCTTTGAATCTTTAAATTTACTCATTGTTGAAAATAAAAAAGTTTTTGAAAATAATTCAATGTATTTTTTGTTTACATTAATATTATTAAGAGAGAAGTAATACATAAATTTTTTAAGTTTCACAAGCTTTTTTTTATTTTTATAAATAATATTTTAAATATATAAATAATTTAACTAAACTTAAATTTAAATTTATGTTAAGTTATAATATTTTTTAATTTTTTCAAAAAATTTATGTATATTTTTATAATATCGTGTAATTAAATTATTTTACTCATTTATATAAAGTTGGATGAAAAGGGAATTAAGGTAGCTATACACAGAAACATATCAATGGGTATAGTTTTAGTAATGGTTATGGTGATAAATGTTATTTTTTCTCATCACCATCTTGCCTCCTCCATCTCAAGATCTGCAGCGAAGGAGTTTGCTCATCGTCTTTGTCATGGAGAATGCATCCATAAAGCTAAGTATTTGTCGTGTTATGAGAGATGCATGGATAAATATTTGAAATTTTCCCACAACAATGGTGTTGGATTTTCTGTTCCCGATCAGTGTTCAAAGTCCATTGGAGCCCATTTTGCATCTGGTATGGAGTTTTCCTCTGTTGTCTTTATTAGGCTATTGGATTTGCACGAATATAGCACAGATGATTTGTTCTCCAAAATCTAAAGGGGGAAAAACTAGATGTTTTTGAAACTCACATTGAGGGAAATTTTAAAAAAAAAAAAGAAGTAAATTATATACTTATATAGCCCAAAATCAGTGTTGTGATTTAAATAAGTATTCATCCCTTCAGTTGGGTCCGTTTTTAAAGCTAAACTAAATTGAATTGAACCATTAAAAAATTTGACTCATGGTTCTATTCCGTTTGGACAATTTTAATCTTCTTAAATTTTTTTCATTAATTTAGATTCAATTGGTTTCAGTTATAGTTAATTAACCTGAATTTTACAAAATTTTAATTAAAAATTATTCTAATTTTTTAAGGTCTAAAATTTATTAAACTTTGAATATTTAGTCTAAAATTTAATGATTATTAACGAAAATAACAAACAAATTAAATCTTTTAAATATATATATATATATGTCAATTTTAAATTATGAAAATATGTGTAATGATTGGTTGGTTTCGTTGAGTTTGATTCATTCTTTAACTAAACATCCCAAAGCACTTAGTTTTTACTTTAAAAAAAATCAAAACTAAATCGATTTTAATGTTTTTGGGAAGTTTGATCTGATTGGTTCGGTATGATCATTTTAGATCAATTTTGAACACCCTAATTTTAAAGCATGTCATTGAGTATCCCTTATAGTTTTATTTTGTTATTACTTAATTGTGATATTTTTCGCATAATTTTAATAAAAATAATTATGTGCTTTATACTAAAACAATGAACAACTTCATTATTAAAAGTTTGTGTCATTGATTTAATCAATTTTAATGTTTATTTTAAGAATTAAACTAATTTAGGGCCCAAGGAAAAAAAAGCATCGAAACTAGCATACTTGCCAATGTCAAAATCAATTAGACAAGCAAATTCTCAAAACACTTTCCATTGTGAGAATATAATTTAGTTGAAAAACTACGAAAGAGATATTGAAATCTCCTAATAATATCAAAATATATATATGATAGAATAGTGTTATTTAGAGAGAGGGAGAGAGGGATTTGGATCCCCTTTTTTTAGGAAAAGGAGGATCCTTTTCTCTTGATCTTGACCGTTCAAATTCTTGAATGATCAGGATCAAGTTACGTCTCTCCCCTACACCCATTCTCTCTCTCTCTCTGCAATCATGTTCTCGTTTATGAGAAGGTGGATAGAACCCAAAGGATTGAAATCTCAGAATCCAAACCAATGCCTTCCTCAATCACCACCACCTTCATCTATTCCTTCTAGGGACAATAACCCATAATCAAGGGCATTTCAAGTGATTAACTCTTCTTACTACCTCTTCAATGCCCATTTCTTTCATATTGATTTAGCCATTAACCATTTGAGAGCATACCCATTTCTTTCTTCTTCATAACCATGATCTCGCATTTTTCTCTTCCACTGCTAAAGAAAAAGATAGCAAAGATTTGGGGTCAAACCCATACGATTGATTTCTTTGGATTTAATAGGAAAGACGAAGATGGACATGTTTAAATTCAAAGCAATCGTATGCCTAAAATGTTAATGGCTAACAATTTTTTGGGGGAGGCAAAGCTTTTGATTCAAAGCTTATTAGTGAAAAAGGCAAAGATTTCATTATGGGCAACTGGTGACGATGGTTGAACCAGTGGAGGGCGGTGACGAACAGCAACTGTCGACTGTGGAGAAGAAGAGAGAAAACATAGTGAAGGAAGATGAAGAAAATGAGAATGAAAAAGTGTTCTGTAAATGGAGAAAGGGAGAGAGAAATCTTTTTAAATTTTAATTCTAGTAATGATGTGGCTTGATCTTGAGCGTCCAAAAATTTGGACGGTCAAGATCAAGAGAAAAGGATCCTCCTTTTCCCATAGGAAAAGAAGGGGATCCAAATCTAAGAGAGAGAGCTAACCTCCTCATAATGTCATAGAGGTTAGCAATCTTAGATAAAAAAAAAAAAAATTAGTTCTGTCTTTTAGAAAATGCAATAAAAATATATTTTAACTATTTTATTTTAAAGATATAATAAATACAATGATATTTTTTTAAACACAAACTATCTTTATATTTATTGTACCTTTTAAAGAGATTTTTTTTTTTAAATTTTGATCCAAATAAATATATAGAGATTGTTAAGCTCCACAATCCATATATATATATATATATATGAATGACGTATTTACGGGTATCAATATGAACTAAGCTCATATGGCCTTATAATATCGAGTGGGTTAAGCTGCTATTTTAGCAACCCATATTTCAACCGAACCTATGGGGGCTGCTCCCTAAACTATGGGCTGAACCGGATTAGGGCCGGGACAGCTATATGGATCAAGGCAAATTTTTTTTCTAAACTAACTTAATTATAGTATTGACACTTTGAGGAAATTTTGTTACAGTATTAAAACTTTGAAGTTATGTCATGATATTGAAATTTTGAAAAAATTATATTATGGCTTAAGACTTCTTTATCAATATTTTTAATTTGTATATTGACACTTTGATGTAATTTAGAAATAATTAAATATAATTATTAAGTATTTTTATGAATATATAAATTATATAAAATTATATATATATGCATGCTGGTCCATGTCATCAAGGGCTAGGGTGGGCGGGGTTTTTTCCAGCCCAAATTTTGAGGAGCCAACATGAGTTAAGTCATACCAGTCCATCTTAACAACTCTATATGTATCTTATGAGAATGATAGTTTATTATGAGACGTGAGAATAATGATTAAGGACCATTGAATTCAAAATGAATTACTAATATTAAAACACTTATTAAATATACGTGTTATTTATGTGACTACTCATTAAAAATGTGTTACTTTTTCATTATTGCAAACTAATTAATTACAATAAATTGATAGATCAAAAATACTTACAGTAACATAATTAAATGTAAAGCTTTTCCATTATTGCAAACTAATGATAATCTGAACATTTCTGTTATGTGGTTAAAGCAGATGGCTATATGGAAGCACACTACAAATACTGCAAGAACAAGCATCAGCAATTCTCTTCAGAAGAACACTTGTTATGCAAATTAAAAGAGATGGCCAATGAAGTAAAGTTGAGTTTGATTTATATTCATTCTAGACAAAAGGGTCAAAATGTAATGATCAAGTTAATATTTTTATTTTAAATTTTAGAACTTTTATGCTCTGTTTACATATTAAATTCTAGAACTTTAGTTCGTCCAGATGGATGCAATCTGCTACAATGATTTCAAGGTTAATTTTTTGTTAAGAAAAGAAGGGCAAAGGGGAATTCCAGTACCTTTTCTTTCTGTTCCCTTCAGAGATAAAGAAGTGGGAAGGGTCTGAATAGTTATGCTCTTATCATATAGCAAAGTGTGGAGTTTCAATAAATATTGCCCACCCATGATGAACCCAGCACTAAAGTGTGGTCTTTCCCTAGCCACCCTTCATCTAAAGTACAAGCATCAACACCAAAAAATGTAGAACAACAGACCCACAGACACCCACCTGCTGAAGGCTTCAGCAAGACCCTCGTACCCTTCTCTGCCCAAACAGAATAAACATATATATATATATATAAACTTGATCTATCAAAAGTAGGTATATGATATACCAAATTAATTATAAATATACTTGTAAGTATGTCATATATGAGTCTTGTTGAAAAGTGTAGTGACAAATTTATGTGTATTCATGATTAATTTGATCTACTTATCTTTGATAAATTGGGTATATTTAAGAAGGTGGTTGTTATGTTACAATTTCATTTTTGGGCTGTGGCAATGCAGCTCAACCTCTTACTTATTTTTAATATTAATGGATTGTTTTCTATACATTTATTTTTTTGAAAATTTTTTAAAATATTTTTAAATTTTTTCTGTTATTTTTATTTAAGAAAAACAAATTTCTAAAAAAAATTATTAAATGAACAGTATAAGAAATGTAAAAAATTCTAAAAACATTTCAATTATTTTTTAAAAAAATACATTACATAAAAAATAATTAATTAATACTAAAAACAAAATTGGGGGTGAGAGTTAAAAATGCTATGCTAAACTAGCAAATGCCATTTAAAAATTTCTCTTAGTTATGTGAACCTCATTCTGGTCAATTGTTAATTGAGATGTGCCCAATGCCTATCTGTCAGGCATTTGGTTCATTGGGTCCTCTGTCTCTTTTAGTCACTTTCAGACAGCCCAGAACTTAGCCTCTTTAGAAAAAGGATAGCACATGAAAAGCCATCTGGGATTGAATAATGCATTCCCAAAAGCTCAACACTGAGCAGCATGGTAATATGTTAATAATTGGGACTTCTCCCCAGCTTCTCTCTTGTATGTCTGCAGGGTATTTGTAATAATGTCTGTGAGAAGGGCTCCATGGAACAAGATTAGTTTAAGAAAATCATAGAGCATATTATTATGGCAGACCAGGCTATTTAGTGAACATGGACCAGCGGTGAACTTATCCTAAGTTATATTATATTCA
Organism: Ceratonia siliqua; assembly: GCA_034509205.1. Taxonomy (NCBI): domain Eukaryota; kingdom Viridiplantae; phylum Streptophyta; class Magnoliopsida; order Fabales; family Fabaceae; genus Ceratonia; species Ceratonia siliqua. The sequence goes on from JASKGM010010959.1 coordinate 23,569, forward strand.
TGGTCAAAATTAGTAATACAAGCACGGATATTGACACGAATATAAGATATTATATAATATAGATATAGCGACACGACAAAATATATTGTATCTATATGTAAATTAAAGTATCATGTCGTATAAAAAACAAGTGTCGAATACATATCAGACATGATATAATCTTGTTTTTGAAGTATCAGTGATCCATAAATAATGCTAGATAGAAAAAAGAAATGATGTTCCATACATGTTCAATTATATAGTTTAAAGGATGCACTTATTAGGCAGACAGATGACTCAAAATGAGGCTTGTGTTGTAAGCAATACGGTGTTAGTGGTCGTTCTGGTCAAGTATAAACACACTGGCAATCTCACAGAAGTCAAGCTGTCCTCAAATGTTGAAAGCTAAGGAGCATGTGAATATCATCATCACTATCATGGTATGGTGTTAATTGCAGGGTCTTGCAGATTTTGAATCGAGTCCTTTACCTTTGATGCATCCTTCTCTATTAGAAGCATAGCATTTGTTTGAGAATTGTATCCTAAATCCTACTCACCCCATATTGCTTATATTGCAGGATTTGGCAAGCTGATCATGGGCAACGAAATGGGTAATAACAACACATCTACTCTCAAAGGTATTGGGCATGTTATTGCAAATGTTGAATGAAATTTGGTGAGGTAGAGTTCTTTCTTTTCTGTTTCTGCATTTTTCAATTTCATTTGCATTTTTGAAGAGGAAGATAACACAAGTGAAGCTGAGAAGAAAACTCTCCTAGAGGAAGTTCATGCAGAGAGTGTAGAAAAAGAAAATCAAGTAACTCCTGTTGCCAATGGCAAAGATACTGACACAAAAGCTGCTGGGTTGGCTTCTAATGATACAATTGAACTTGGAAATGAGACATTGAAAGAAAATTCTAATGCTGATGGTGTCAAGGGAGAAAATCAGACAATCCCAACATCCAAGTCCAAAGACGTTATGAAAGAAGCTGCAGAGGCTTCAGATGATGCAAGAATTGAACTTGGAAAAGATATAGTAGAAGAAGATCGTCATGCAGATGATGTAGAAGGGCAAAATCAAACAATTATAACAGCTGAAGCAGAAGCTGTTGAAGAGAAAGCCACAGGGTTGGCTTATGTTAATTTAACAAGCATGCGTGAAAATGATTCATTGGAAGGAGATACTCATGTTGAAAATGATTCATTGGAAGGAGATACTCATGTTGAAAATGATTCATTGGAAAGAGATACTCAGGTTGAAAATGATTCATTGGAAGGAGAAGCTCATGCAGATGATGTGAAAGTAGAAAATCAAATGCATCCAACTGCTGAAGCTGATGCTCAGGACAAAGATACAGCACTGGTTTCTGAAAATGAAACAAGTGAACTTGGTAACGATTCATCAGAAGGAGATACTTATGAAGATGATGTAAATGTAGATCACCAAAAGGATCCATCAGCTGAAGGAAAAGTTGTTCAGGGAAAACCTGCAGGGGTTGATTTGGATGATGAAACAAGTGAACTTCAAAAAGATTATTCTCAGAAAGACACTCGTGCCAATGATATACAAGGTGAAAATGCAATAATTCCTATTGCCGAAGACGTAAATGTTCAAGAAAAAGCTATCACCTTGTCTTCTGATGATCAATCGGATGTGAAAGATTCTTTTGCTAGAGCAGGTTAGTAGTTTTTGTTTTTGTTTTTAATGTTATATTTCAAGTAACTAACAATTACTTTGTAAGACAGTATTATGAATATTTGAAATTCTGTCCTGTAGTGCAAGAAACAACTGAAATCAGACAAGCTGAAAAATCTCCAAATGCTGGATCAGTAGGAGGTGAAAACTGTCAAATCTTGTCAAGTTCATTGTTGGAAAGTACTGAAGAAGAGAAGCAAAAAGATTTATCTTTGAAGAAGAATCTACTCCTTACAGATGATCATCACCTTGATAATGAGACTTCAATCAAACAAGGTTAGGACACTTCACCTTTTGGTGTTTTGATAGCCTTACTCCATCTTATATGAATAGATCACAATACATCCAATTGCAGAAATTATATTTTAATTGCACAAATAAGAATTTAAATTGTCATACTTGAATATGAAGAATCAAACTTATGATCTCTTTATTGGCTTGCTTTGAATTCCTACAGACGAAGAGGACACTACGGTTTTAACTTCGGATGCCATAGGAATCTCTAATGATGCAGAACTTCAAGAATCATCAGATGTAGATTGCAATAATAATGACAAAGTACTCACAGAGCCATCACTTCAAGACAGTGAATTACTGCAAAGAAGTGATCTTCTGGATACTAATCAACTTTGTTCACTGGATAAGGATGACATTTCAGAAAAAGAAATGAAAACCCAAGAAAAAATATTTTGTGGAGACGAGACTGACGGTGGAGATGGAGATGAGTTCGGGTGTAGTCTGAGATATGCATCAGGAGTCACAAATGATTCTCCCAGTATTGGCAAAGAGAGCAATGGCAGTCCATTGGCCAAGGTCAATTATATTATTGATGATTCCTTCAATTCGCAACCAGAATCTGCTATGGTGGATAACCGACTAAAGTGTGACCATGAGGAAAAGTACATGGTAGTTTATGAAGAAAGAGAATTGAGCAGAAGTAGATCAAAAATGGAGAATTTACATGATGTCAATCCAGGTAAATGCTTGGAAGAGCCATTGAAAGAATTCAGGGCTGACAAGACCACTACATATGATATGTCTACAAGTTCTAATGGAGGCTGTAAAGGAGAAGGAAATATAGTTCTCCCTTCTTGTGTATCTGGGATTACCAACACTGATCAAGCTGAAGAACCCAAAGTTACTGGGAATGTACATCACTTTGAGGCGTGCGTCAATAACCACAAGACTTCAGATGAAATCAGCAGAATACAAAAAGATTTTATGGTTCCTGAAGCTGAAGTTGATCCACTTATGACAAGATCAACAGCTGTAAATTGCAGATATGAAGAGAGGGAGAATACCAAGGAGAAAGTTCTTGAAGAAATAGACAAAATGGCAGAAGCTTCATTTGCCACGGTAAAAAGTTCCGACGAAAGAGACATGTCAGAACAATGCAACTCTCATCTAGTAACTGTGGATCAGAAAGAATCCTTTACCTTGCAGACTTCTGCCTCTTCGATACATATTTATGGTTACCAAGAGGGCAATGTAAACCATACCAAGATTTTCACTGCCACAAGCGTGCCAGTCTCAGATTGGAAGCAAGAAAATGGCAGCAAGTCCTTTGGCACCACAGCTAACAACCTTGATTCTTCTAATTTAACAGTGCCAACTATGGACTTAGTTGATGATGAAGCGTTTGAGAAAGAAGGAAAAGATTATTCCCCGCATGCAACATCTTTAAAAGCAGGAGAAATAACAACTTCAAAAGCCAATCTGCCCAGTGTACCATATCCAAATAATTCTATACTTGCAAATGGTGGTTATGAAGCAATGGAAAGTATAACAAGGTTCAGCACTGAATCAAATCCTGATAATCCAAGTATTTCTGCTCTTATACAAAAATCACCGAGCTTCAATCTTAATCTCCGAATAGAAGGGAGGCAGGAAGAATCGGATCATATTCCATTGCTCCATCAGGGTAAGAATGCGATTGAAAGCTTGTCAAACCAGACTAGCCTAAATCTTATCAACTCAATGCCTCATGCTGAATATGTTCCCTGCATATTGCAGCGAGAAGAAATGCCAGTGGAAGAGAAAGTAGTCACTATGGAAAGAAGTTACTCTGAGAAATTTAAAGCTCCATTCTTGTGTCTCCTAAAAGAAGAAGAAGAAGCTCGTCTTCTAGTCATGCCACGGAAACAAGATAACCATGCTGGCATAATGAAGGAAGTGAAGGAAATGGAATCAGCTTCACCTAAAGGGAAAGAAAAGCGCAACCCTAGGCCTTCCTTCTTCAGCAGTTGCATGTGTTGTGCAACTGTGACAAATTGAAACCTTTAGAAATTACTTGTGCATCTGTTTCACTGATTTGTGCGGCTGAGTTCTTGTTTTGATTGATTTTTTTCTGAAAATTTAAGTTTTGATCCGAAGAGATTTTGGTTGGAAGCTTGGTCAGATCAACCAACAGTTTGTGCACTGCAGCTATGATGATTCCTTTTCTGTGATTACTATCTGATGTAAATTTTACTTTGTTTGAGAGACTTCATAAAGTGGGGAGAAGAAAAAGTGGGGATTTTAACAAAGGCAGTTTTTCTTGCTTTGATTGTAATATATATCTGCTTATTGGTTTATTATACACCGATTTCAGAGGCTTAAAACTTCAACTTTTATGTCCGACTTTCATCTTAGTACCAACAAGGACAGGCCAAGCTTAACTGCTTTAGAGAAAAAGAAGAAAATTTCCGGTTGTTTTACTGACTTTGAACTCTGATTACAATACAAACTGCATTAATGTTGATGGCCTATAATTAAATCCACAAACTCACCATAAAAGTTGATACATTGCAATGTTCGACATTGCACGTATTTGACAAGCATCCGTGTGTCAGAATAATGTAATTTATCTTTTGGGTTTAGGCATGCACCAAATACAGTGGGTATGGATCAGGTACATTGGCAAAAAGCGTTACCATTGTTCAACTCTTTAATAACATGAAAAAACCAAAATCCCTCTCAATATAATGAGGGACCAAACACCTCTCTTGATGACATTATAAGAGTTATTCTTTAATTGTTTTTGTTATACATAAATAATTTGAAGCATAATTTAACATAATTTATTTGGTAGATTTTTTGAAAAATAATGGTGCAAGATATTTAAAATAAAAATATAGAATGATATTTTAACACGTAGAAAATGGCCTCTCCTTTTGAAGCAAAAATGTCCGAAAGATTATAAGGTATTAAGGTTTTCCTATTGTTATTATACAATCTGCTTGTTAAGCTGTTCCTTTTCCTTTGATAATGCATCGGTTCATTTGTTTAAATAAATGAAAAGTTAAAACTACATTTTCGTTTTTTTGGGTAGGTTTTATTTTTTCTTTAATTAAAATTTATTTTATTTTAATCTCTTAACTCACAAATTTGTTTTTGTTACCTTTTTCTACTCATGCCCTTCATTCATGGACAAAAGTATTTTACTTAGTCATTTATTTGGCAAGTAACATTTTATATACTGAATATTCAATTAATATGTATCAAATAAACAGCTGTGTGGCTTATTTTTGTCCATTTAAAAAATGACTTAAGCAAAAAGGACATAATGAGAATAAATTTTTAAGTTAAAGGATTAAAATAAAAAAATTTATTCAAGGAACCAAAATAAAACATACCCCAAACATAAAAGATCAAAAGTGTAATTTTGTCCACATCCATACTAATATATATGGTTCAAAGATTTTAGTTTGGTAGTTTGCTAATAACTGCTCATAAAAAAATTATACTAACTCTAAAGATAGATATAAAATATTAATGTCTGAACGTACTTTTTAATATACTTTTTAAGTACAAAGTTTAATTATTTAAAAATTAAAAAAATTAAAAGAATAATATTAACGTAATTACTTAAATAAAAAAATAATAAAAATAATATTGATTAACTATTCATTATTCTTAAAAAAATTAAAAAGATAGTATAAAAATAACAATAAAAAATTTGATTCAATGATCTAATTCTTAAATAAATAAATATATATATATATATATATATATTGTCACAACGTGACGACCGGTGAAATAGTCATCATTTTATGACTTTGAGTGCGTAAGGGAAAACGCAGAGAAAATAGGAGTCGTCACCAATTAATTGAAAGGATAATTGGAATCCTTAAAAAAGGAATGGAAAACTGGCCCTTGAAACCAGAGGAAGGGTTCAGGAGTTTAATTACGTGTGGGGAAGGTGTTAGGCACCCCACGACGTCCATCCCTAAGGATGGTTACCCTAAATTGCTTGTGCTTTAATGAATTTTAATTTATTTAAAATTACCCCATTTTTATTAATAAAATAACAACGGACACAAATCGAAAATAGTAAATAACTAAACCTGCCTTACCAAGTAAGTGCCTACGTACCCCAACAGGGATCAAGGTCAATGTAGTTCGAAATAGTTTGATTAAAATGATATTTTAAGCCATTTAGGGGAAATCAAATTTCCACTTAAAGTTCGGACAATGAACTAGGGCATTGGAGAGAACTTGCCTCTACTAAATGCCTGTAAAAATTAAGACTTTAGGAAAATGAAATTTCACTGAAAGTCTATGGAAACTAGGATATTGGGAAGAGATAATCTCCACTGAATGTCCGTGAGAGTTGAGACTTTGGAGAAATAAGATTCCACGGAAAGCTCAAAAAAACTGAACTTCGGAGAAGATAAACTTCTACTGAAAGTTCATTAAACGTTGAGTTTATAGAATCTATAAAAATAATAGGGTGATAAGGAGATTTGAAAAGAATGAGGATCAAAATATGACTTTTAAGAAACTTGGGGGCTAAAATGTAATTCTTGAAAGTATGAGGGTCAAAATGCAATTACCAAAAGATTTAGGGTCAAAATGATATTATTGAAGGTATATGGTCAAAACTGAAATTATTAAAGGATTAGGGGTTGAAATGTGAATTTTGAGAGTATTGAATTAGAAAGCCAATTAATTATATTTTTGTAACCTTTTAGTTAAATCCTTAAAGCCATGAAAGTAATAATGGGCTTTGGACCCCTTTTTGAATTGATTGGGCCTTTGGAACCCTTACTAATTACAACTAAAAGAACCGGAGGCCTGTTTCAATTATAACCGGAGTAAAGGCCCATGTAATAGCTTAAGTAGAGAATATACTTTGGATAATACCCAGACCATATCTCAACCAAAACAGGAAAGGAAATGAGGTAGCCTACACCGAGCAAAAAGTGATATTTGATTCAATACTAGCATGATTAAAGGAATCTAATATATCCATGGTGAATTTATTAAAGCAACTAGACTTAAATTAAAAATTATAGCCTCAATCTATCCAGCAGAGAAGATTCTCTAATGCACCTGGAATTAATTTTACGGCCAGAAATTAGTGAACTGGTGATTAGGTTGGTTATATTTTGGATTCACAGTCACCAAATGGTTTCCACATTTGCTAAAGAATGACGAATTCCAGAATCAAGATTGATATCCCCAAATACCCCTAGGGTGACTACTATAGAAGAATTTAAGTTCAGGGAAAACTCTTTGTTTCCAAATACTCAAAGAGATATTACAACTCGAAAGGATTCATGTTTATTTTCAAAACAGGGCCTAATTGAACAATCAACCAAATGAATTCAACCTAGGATTCTATTTGAATAAATAATTGCACTGGAATATATTACCAATGTCACCTTTAGGATGAAACAAGAAATTAGAGAGTGAACTTTCGTGGCAAATCACCTTACCTACAGATCAAAGCATGCTATGAATGAAAACCAAATTTGAAACTTGTGATATGTCACAGATAAAAAGATTCAAACTGGTATAGCCTTTTTTATGACCCAAATAGGAAAGTGAATTCGAACCAATGGAGTGAACCAAAACTTTAATAAGAATTAAGCACTAACTGCTCTGTTAAGTCTCACTTTAACCAGGATGATATCATGGGGGCATTAACCAGATCAGCCAAGCTTAACACACAGTAATAGCATTTGATCATCCAAGCCAGACAGGTAAACCGAGATCAATTCTAAGTTGAGTTTTAGACCCTTTTTTTTTTAATTAAAACTTTAATGTAAGCCCATTCTAATACCTGCATAACCTCCCCTGACCTAGAATGAAACCAAGTAAGGCCATTTCTATGAGATTAACAGATTCTGGCTTAAGCCAACCAAAATCAGGACCAATTTCAAAGACCCACGACCCCTACCCTAGTGAAGGATAATAAATCTCGGATATAATACAGACAGGCTCATAGAATTGAAATTAACACAGGACCATAGCAAGGAATAAACCCAGGATCACCAATGCAAACAAAACCCTTGTGGAATTAGGCCAAAAGACGAAACAGAGACCAAACGAAAGAAAAGAAAAGAGAATATCAAATCCAATCTCATACAGCGTTTACATACACAGCCATATTTAAACCAGAATCGAAAAATATCACGGGATGAAACCTGAAATTCAGATTTTCAGAGTACAAGAATTCTTGATCCTCGGTTTTCTGCAGTTGACCTCTCCCTCAAATGCTCTTGGTTTCTCCTTTCGGTTTCGCAATCTCTCCCTCTCGGTTCCGAAATGCTTCCTCCTTCGTTCTGCTGATTTCTTTTAATGGCCCTCCTCCTTTTTTTCTAATTTCTTCTTGTTGCCTCTTATAGCCGCTGACGGGCTTTCCTGAGGTGGAGACGAAGTGGTCCCTTAGACAGTAGCGCACTGTGCGCTGATGGTCGTGCATGAGGTTTACCAGTAGCGGGCACTTCAGAGCAGCAGAAGAGCAAGGCGTCTTGCTACAGAGAGCCGCAGCGTAGCAGATGGAAAAAGCGTGGCGTGAATCAGAGGTGAAGCAGAGTGCTGAGAGAGGAAAAGTGAAAGAGACAGGGGAGAAGGGACCATTTCGCAGAGGAGCAGGAAAGAAAAGGATGGGGAGAGAGGGGTTATGCACGTGGGAAGAGGGCAGAGCGAATGAGAGGAAATGGGATACTGGGTATGGGTCTTGGATCCGAGTTTGGCAGATTGGGCTTATGAAGGAGATGGGCTGGACTCTGGTTTGGAAGGGTTTGGACTAGGCCTGAGTGTGTTTTTTTTTTTTTTATGTTAATTGGGCTGGAAATGGGTTATTATTATTATTTTTTTGATGTTTTGTTTTGTTTTTGTTTTTGTTTTTGTTTTTAATTTAATTAACTCTCTTTTTTTTTCATTTTTTCATTTTTATTGTCACTACATATTTTTTTATTCATTTTTGTTTTTTATTATTTTTTATTTTTGTCTGGACAAAATCTAGTGTTTACAAGTACTCTGTTCATTGACTTACTTGAAAACAATGTTTTAGAATTGGAATGAAATTTCCCTTTTAATTTTTGGTAACATCTATAGTTACAGAAAGGCCTGAAATTGATAGCATGTAGCCTCATTAATTTTATTTTTTGTTTGGCACTTTGTCAATACTTAGGAGTCAAGACATGAAATGCCCATAGTTCTTTTTAACACACATTCAGGACTTTAAATAAAAACCTTGTTGCTAATTTGGTGCATAAGTTTTTCAAGACTAAAATCTTAGCCCTGAGTTATCATTTTTATCTAACACATCCTTGGTTGTATTATCTATTCTAATATATAAGACAAGATAGAATTTGATCTAATGGTCTCCACCTTACAAACCTAAATCTAAAATATAGGAAGTTGTGGTATGGTTAGTTATTTGAAATTTCAAAACTCATCTATTATCTCTTATTTTTAAATTAAAAAAATGTGAGTGCATATCAAGACAATGGTATTCATTTTTGAGTCCATCGTTCGTTGACTGAAAAAAAAAACATTTTAGCTCAAATTCTCTTATTTCTTTGAAATGATTAATCGTCAAAGTTTTGATTACAATACGGTAACTGATTCAAGGTTATTTACATTGTACAATCCCTCCTGTATCTCCAATTTGCCATTGCTAATGTACTCACATTAAGGCTAAATGATAGAGCAACAACATATCATATTATCCTTTAAATCTCTGGCATTCCTCCAACCATAAGCACCAAATAATAGCAAACAAGCATAGCACATTATCAATAGTCCTTTCCCTCTTTGGTCTTGCTAAAAACTCTGGAATGACAAACGGGAAACCTCTCCCTTGATGACTATTTTTCTGTACACAATGACACTTTACTTGCACTTCACTACATCTGTCATTCAAGAAATTACAGCTACCTTGGGAATATATTGTTTCAAGTAAATTATCATTACTAGATTGGTGTGTTTAATGTTAAATTTGGAACTTGTTTCTCCCTTGACTTGGTTTGTACTTCATCATCTATTTTGTTCTTATGGAATATCATTACTTCTATGATATTATATATGATTTTTTATTTGTCTCTAGACATTTAGCTTTTATTCATATTTATAGTCATTGTTATGGACAACGGCTTTTGATACTTACTATCTTACCTTTTGCTCAATTGCAAGATAACGGGGAAAGAAGCTTGAATTTGCCAATGGTTTCCTTTAGCTATGTCATCTTCTTATTCATAACTTGTGTTGTTGGAGACTTTCGTTATTGCCTAAACTAATTTTTCGGTCACTTAATAGTGGAAATTTTTTGTTCGATTGCACATTTTGTTTATTACCTTTTTTTTTATCATTATAAATTACTATATATGTCATTTCAGGTGGCTAAGTCTAGTAAAATACCAACAAGGTTTTGGTTAAAACTATTTTTTTCATATCGACAATTTTGACTGCTCATGGTTTTGAAGCATCACTGACATGGTAATTATATATTGATTATTAGATAGGCTATGAGATATAGCTATGTGAACTCTGGTGTATTTCATGCACTATAACTAGTTATTTTATCTTGAATGTGAATGAAAAAATCTACATGTTTTACTTATATTTGGATAGGAATATGAATGACTTCGTTCTGAGTTGGGTTCATGGTGTCAAATGTGTTGGACTGAATTTTGTACTAAAAGAAGCCTGCAATATAATCAACATGCATGTTTACACCAGCTAGCTAAGATGGAACTATAAATACATTATTTCTTCTCCTATGGAAATGGTTCAAATATATATGCTCATATTTATTTAGAAGAAATATAGTTAAGTGTGTTAAAGGTACTCCAAACGTGCCAATCTGAGATCCGTTTAATGAGTTTCTGGATCAATGAGTTTTTTTGCTTTTTTTTCCCTTCTCTTTTTGGCCATTCAATGACTGTTAATACTACTCAAATGTATTGGACTAAATTATGTATTGAAAGAGGCCTGCACAAGCCAACTAAGATGGAACTATAAATACACTACTTCTTCTCCGATGGAAAGGGTTCAAATATATACGCTCATATTTATTTAGAAGAAATATAGTTAAGTGGGATAATACTACTCCAAACTTGTCAGTCTGAGATCTTTTTAATGAGTTTCTAGATCAACGAGTCTGCAACGAGCTCGTCCTTGGGATGCCCATAACACAATAATCAGATATGAGTCCTGTCTATAACAAATTCTCTAAGTTCCTCTTAAGCACTAATTACAGTAAGTTTAACAAAACTTTCTTCCTAAACTATTGTTGCCCATGAAGGATCCCACCAAAGTTCCTTCTAGGAAAAGCTCTTCAAATTCCTCTACCCCTTTACGGCCCTGGACCACCCTCAAAATTAGTGGGGTGTAACCATAAAAATGAAGGAGTCCAAAGTCTTCCTGTACTAATATTTCAGACATTTTCTAAAGTAAGACATCAAAATTTTGATCCTCATTCAAGTTAATCAAACCATAAAAAATCTCCATTAACGATGAATTTAACCTTCCGTTGGTGTACTTGGTTAGGATCACCGCCACGTCCATCATCAACACCCCCAAAATCCCCACCACCACCATTTCCACCTGTGCCTTTGCCTTCCACGGCACTCCCACCCATTTTGAAGGATCGAACTTCAAACCTTAAAAGTCATCAAACAATGGGACTAAGAACCCAAGAAGAGATGAATGATACATGGAGATATCCATACTACAATATCGCTAAACAATACTTCAAGGAACTCGTCTTTGGTGGCAGACACGAAGGCAAGATGATAGCGTGCTTAGCAAGCCTAAGAAGCCGTTGACTCTCAAGTCTAAATAACCCAATGTGAAGGGCACCTGCTTTTGTACAGAGGAGCTATTTGTATTTGACAAAGGTCGAAAGGAAAAGTAATGTAGACAAGTAAAGTAATGCAGAGAGAGTGATGACACAAAGAAGGAGAGGAGAATTCTCATTCAAATATTTTCATTTACAGAGAGTACACAGAAGGGAGGCCTTACTTGTTCTATTAACCTACTGAGAACTAATTTACAACTAGATAACTAACTGCCTAACTTACACTTAAACTAACAAGAACACATCTATTAAGCTAACACTTGTTAAATTAAATAGGGTGATTTTGCCGAGTCATTTTGAAACTAATAAAGAGAGTGGTTTTGAATCCAAATTCATCTAAGTCCCTCCTTCCCCTTCTCCCTCACACTCCAATATATGTTAATTTATCAAAGATTCAAATTATATGTTAATTTAATTTGATTTAAATTTAAATAAAATTATTTATTATTTAAGTATACTTAATTTATAAAAGATAGAATAAATTACTCTCACCGCCCCTATGATATATCTTAATTACACGACCCTCTCATCTATTATGAAAATATACATGGACCTCCCTTGAAAGTTAAAAAAGTTTTACAACTTAACTCGATTTTAAAGCTTGAGAACCTTTAAAATTTTCTATTATTGATTATAAAAAGCTTTTGAAAGTTCTTCAATGTGTTTGAACTCTTAAATTTGCTTATTATTGATTATAAAAAAGCTTTTGAAACTGATTCAATATGTTTTTATTTCTTCTTCTACAACAATATTACTAAGAGGGAATGAATAAACGAATGATTTGAGTTTCACAATATTTTTTTTTGACAAATGGTATTTTAGACATAAATGATTTAACTAAGGTTAAATTCAAAATTAGATTAAGTTTTGTTATTTTTTTAATATTCAAGGGAAGTCTGTATATAAATTCATAATAGAGAGGAGGGCTATGTAATTAAAGTATCACTCATAGGAGGGGGAAGTAATTTACTCTAAAAGATAAGTAGACTAATCTAATTATAAATGAACTCACAAATATAAGGAAATGAGTCCCACTAAAATGTATATTTAACATGCTTAAATATTTATTAATAGTTAAATTTGTCTACTTATTTTTTAATTAAAGTTACCCAAAAATAATTTTCAAATAATTATAAGATTTGAGTGCAAGTCCAATGTTATAGTAATACTCTTAATATATTTTAAAAAATTAACAAATAAACCCATTAATTATTGCTTTTCTTTTTCCTTGTAATGTTTTTCCTTGTGATCGTGTCTCGCAAGGACTAATTAGCAATAGCATAAACATTTCAATCGATTCAGCTTATTTAGTTTAACCACGTGTCAGCTTAATAGATGCGCTCTTGTTAGTTTAAGTGTAAGTTAGGTAGTTAGTTATCTAGTTATAAATTAGTTCTCAGTTAGTTAATAGAACAAGTGCAGCGTCTCTTCAATGTACTCTTTGTATTTGAACAGATTTGAATGAGATTTCTCCTCCCCTTCTTAATGTCATCACTCTCTCAGCATTACTTTCCTTGTTTGCGTTACTTTTTCTTGCACCCTCTATCAAATACAAATTTGCTCCTTTATACAAAAGTAGGTGCCCTTCATGTTGGGCGTTGTTTAGACTTGAGAGTCAACAACTTCTTAGACTTGCTAAGCTCGCTATCGTTCTACCTTTTTGTCTGACATCAAAGATGAGTTCCTTGCCGGTCTGTTTGGCAATATTGTGGTACGAGTATTTCTTTGTATTGTTCTTCTCTTCTTGGAGTTCTGAGTCCCATTGTTTGATATGATCTTCTTGTTGGACTTTTAAGTTTTGAAATTCTATCATTCAAAATGGTTGGGAGTGCCGTGGAAGGCAGAGGAACGGGTGGAAATGGTGGTGGTGGGTACTTTGGGGATGTTGATGATAGAGGTGGCAATGAGGGTGATGGTGACAATGACAATGATGATGACGGTGATCCTAACCAAGTACACCTGAAAGTCATCGTTAATAGAGATTTGTTTGGTTTAATAAACATGAATGATGCTTGAAATTTTGATGTCTTACTTCAGAAAATGTTTGAAATATTAATATAGGAAGACTTTGGACTCCTTCAGTTTTATG
>JASKGM010010989.1:0-37387 GCA_034509205.1 Ceratonia siliqua
TTTTTTTGTTCTATAAAACTATTTTTTAGAGTTGTTTTCAAAAACTATTTTTAAAAATAATAAAACAAAAACAGTTCCAAACAACCCCATAATAAGTGAGAAATAAATAATAAAAGCTATTGTCATTGTACAGTATCGATAACTTAAAATCATCCATAAATAAATAGGATAAAAATCTAAGAAAAACTAATTAGTAACCAATTATAGAATTTAAATTTAATTATATTAGATACGTAATATAATTAGTTATGTTAATATTATGATTGTCTATTCATTTTTAAACAATCATCTTATATATTTATTTTATTTATATATCAATATAATTATATGAACAAAATAAAATATCTATTATAATCATCCAAAAAATAAAAAAGACAATTGCCATATTGCTAATATGACTTATCTATTTTCGTAGAGAGGCCCCAAAGAAACAAGAATGCATATTTTATTGAACTCAAGAAAAGAAAAATGTAGTTTTAAACTATTTTAGTGACGACTGAAAGATCTAGTATGTCTCTTTAATTTATATTATTATACATAGTTTTGAACTCTTTTAATATTTTAGTTTATTAAAATTATTTAATTAAAAATTATAAAAAATAATATTTCTTGTTCTTATGATAAAGTGAAATAATGAGATAGATTTACTATAAAGAATAATAATACTCATACAATACTTTTTTTACATCATTTTTACAGTTCTTTCATATATATTATTTTATTATTATCTATCACCTACCATCATTTATTATTATTATTATTTTATAATATATCAATGATAAAAAGTAAGGTGTAAGAGTGCTGTAAAAAAAATAGTATATGAGTTGAAAGATAAGAGTGAGGGTGAATTATATTTCTAACTTTAATCTTTAAATTCGAAATCATCTTTGTTAAGAATAATAGGCAATTAAACTTTAAGTGGTTGATTTAAAATGATCAAGTGAAGATCTTAATATGGTCAAAGTAACTGCATTGTGTACTTTTTAGTGAACTAAAACATTTTAGTGCACTAGTGAAATATTTAGTACCAGTTCAAAAACAGAGTATTCCAAAGATAAACTCGCAAAAGTTAATAGGAAGGGAAGATAATCAACACACAATAATTTATATTGGTTCAACCTACAATGTGTAAGCTTACATCCAATCCCTTTGACTCCCAAGGGATTTTTCCATTATTTTTCAGCAGATTACAACTAATTTTCCCTAATCACTAGTAATAGGTAGTTTTCTTTGATCACCACAAATAAGAGGGTTTCATAAAGCTCACCCACAACTACATATAGTGGTTCACCCCTCACCATAAAACTCAAAAATATTTAAGATGAAGAAAATATTCTCTCTAAGGAGCAGATAAAATCATGTAAGCAAACCTTGATTTTCTCTCATAATATATCTCAGAAAATAGGTGAAAATCAAAGGAATAAAGAACAGATGAATAATGTATAACACTCAAATTTTGCTTCTCACAAAACAAAGATGGAAAACTTTGAAGAACAAGAGTGGAAGGAGCTTATATTACTAATTTTGTTTTTTGGTCTTCGTTACCCTTCTATGGCTTCACATCTTCATTTTAAAGGTTCTTCCAAATAAAGCTGTTGAAGATGATTTAAGATATGTTCAGAGTTTAACGTCTTGTGCAGCTATTTCAGATAGGTTTATTATTCTCTTTCTTATAGTTAGTAATAGCTTCTTTCTTCTTTTGTGTTGCCTTTCCATTTTCTTTAGAAGTAGATGTTGTAGCTTTAAGCTTGATAGGATACTCTTCATTTTCTTTTCGTGCACAACAGATTTTGTGGGCAATAGAGAGCTTCTTTTGTTTGAATATATCTTCCTTCAAGACATGATAGTTACGTGTCAATAGAGCAAGTTGTTTTAAAATACCCACAAAACTTCTTCAATAAGCCTTATTTTCTTTACAGTAAATACATATCACATTTCTTGAACTAATTCTGACTTCTTCATTTATAACATGTCAGCCCTTCATTTACTGACTTTGTCTTTTTCCTTGACTCTAACTTCCATCTTTCTAGTTCTTTTTCTTATTCACTTTCCACCTCTTTTTCTTATTCACTTTCCACTCATTTTTCTTCACATGTGATATTTGCTACACTCCAAGGTTGTTCTCTTTTTGTCTTATGTGCATGTACTTTTTATTTTATAAGGTTGATTTCCAGCTTGCATCTTGCTAGTTTGACTTTTCCTACAATATACCATATAGATACATGAGATATATGTACATAATTACATATGTTCTTTTCTTTCTAACCAATTTGCTACACAATGTTTATTTACAAATTAATTTGGTGTTGCATAAAACATTTTGTATTTTTGTAAATTTGTGAGATATCATTTAAAACACTTTAATTTAGGTTGTGAAACCTTGGAGCTAACAATATCCCCCTATTTTTATGATGTCAAATAAATAACAAAAAATCAAAATATTAAGTATATTGCCATGCAAATATATTACAGAGAATTTTAACTAAGTTTTAAATTTAAGAATGTCTCCTTGTATTTAACAGTTTTGCTCCCCTAGAGTGATTGTAGTTCTTTGACTTGAACTCCCCTTGAGTACTTGCATTTTCATGGCAATAAGCCACTTGCATACTTTTCTGCATACTTCTCAAAAGCAACTATATTTCTCTCTCTTTGACATTATAAAAATAAAGGAATGTATTCTCTACAAAGGGTCCAGTCATAGGATTGTCTTAAATCAAAATCCAATAATCAAGGCAATGTTGAAATATCCAAACATTTAAAGCATAAGTCATCCAAGACATATTATCAATCATATCAGTTTAAGCAATATCCATCAAAAAGTACAACCATAACCAGTTAATCCACTGCGTCCAAAATTAATCATCTTGTAGTTCAAAAAACAAACCATCAAAACCTATGTATATCCAATCATTCAAACATCAAAAATAATATTGAATAAATATTCAAGTAGTAAATCTAGCATCAGTGATGTAAAGGCATTCATAACCAAAATATAATAATTCAAGATTAACATCACTTTCAATATCCAGTCATGGCACAAATAATGAGCTTAAAGACATAAGATGAGAGTTTCTTTTCTATTCTTCTAAACATTCAAAACACCAATGTTTTGCATATTTAATGCTCCTCCTTTTTGGCATCATCAAAAGTCCAACATTTGAAAGATATATCATTGTGAAAGCATGATAAGACTTCAGAGTTTAGACATAGGAAACACATTTATAAACAGTATCATTTTTTGCATGTATGAACAAGAAATTGAAGCATAGTTTTCATCTCAATGATTTTCCATAAGATGCTATTTCAAAGCTTGACAAGAATTAAATAGAGAAGGGTTAAGAAATTCTCCCCCTATATGATTTGGTCCAGTCCATCTTTTCAACTTGTCAATGTATTGTTTTTGCTTTTAGAACTTCTATTATGTAGCTCTTCACGCGAAATCTATTTCTCATGACATTCAAAAATGAAGATACAAGATATATATACTCATTTCCACAATTTTCCACAAAATATAACTTAGTGCATTAACCCATATAGAGCATCGAACCTTTTAAATCAAACATGATGTGAAAACCATATTCATATAACTAATAGTGATCTCAATCATTCATAATAAGAATAGGTTTAAGATGATATTACAATGAACTTAAATTATGAGACATGGAGATTAATATTCAAATTTAAATCAATGATAATCTTACTGAGTTGTCCTTTAGTACCAAGAAGTTCTCTTTTACCCTTCTTTACCTTTGGATACCATTGAAATTCACAAGCATTTAAGCATAAAGTATCATAGAGAGATTACATCCATATATTTCGAAGATGGGCTTAATGAGCTCAAATTGATAGTTAACAAGAACATAGTACATAAAGAGCAATAATCAAATTTAAATCAATATTACGCTCTCTTTTAGTATGAAGAGATTATCATTCTAATTCACTCCATTTTTAAGTATCATTAAGTTCAAGGAGATCTAAGCATGAATTATTTTCAGCTTCTTGTTGAAGAAAATTTTAACCATAGAAATATCAAGAAGCATAAGGGCTCTAACATTGAAACATGATATCATAATATTAGGCAATCATTGCAACTTGAATAGACATGGAGGCAATAAAAGATAAGGGAAGTAAGAGTTGTTTATGCTCCCTGTAAAAGGTAAGGCATGTCTCCATTTCTTCCTATCATGATGCTCATCAAATTTTGGCATTTCTTACATACTCTCCAACAAAACTTTTAATGCTTGTGCTCCTAAAGATATTTTCAAAGACAATGCAGAGCATATATAGAGCAAGAATGATGTATATAGCAATAGACACTCTGATTTTACAAATACCATAATTTTTATGATGCTCCCATAAAAAATTGCTTATAGTTTCTCTTGCTTCAACACTATAGAACTAATATATTAGAGCAATTTAATACAACAGCAGACAAGTTTTGTATATCAAAATTTCATGGAACTCCCAAAGACATAGCTTAATGTTTTCCCCCATCTAAGATCCTATTTCTTAAGGGATTATTCTTTGCTTATCATAAAATAATATGTCAGAGTAATTCAATACAACAATGGAACCAGTAGAATTCAAATGAGACAGATATTACATTTCATATTGCAACTCTTTGAATAACATTGTCAATGAGATAGATATTATAGTTGAATTAGGGATTCTCTTGATATGATAAGATTTTGCAAATGAATTCCAAATAATACAAAAGCTTACATAACAGCATAGTAGCATATTTTGTACATGTTTGTGTAGTAAATTTTCATGTTTAAACCCAAACATTTTAGAATAATAACCTTTAATACATGTTTCTAAAAGCTCAAAGAATAAGTTCCAATAACATACTTATATGTGAGACCATAAGACTACAAAATCATGTGATCAACTCATGAAAGCATGTTTGAAACATTTTATATTATTTGAGTGATCAATTACTTCTCAATCAAGAGCATATAGTGATGGAAATTTAGTAGCTCTCAAGAAAACTTTTCTTCTTTAATATTTTCAAAATGGAATTGTGAGACTCAAATCATGAGCATAAGAAACTTGAAAGCCGATTTTCATGAGTTTAGCGCTCTAAGTTTCATATTCTCAAAATAAGATGATTAATAATTTTTCACAAGAGAATATTCTAATGTTTTTCATATGACACTTCATCAAAACTCACATATTTGTATATTTGCAAAACATTAGTATATGCGTCAAGGTTCACACAAAAATTACAATCATGAACTAAGTCCAAAATTGTTCAATCAAGTTCAGAACAATCTTTTTCTAATACATATTTAGCAGCCATAAGTCATAGCACGAAATGCTTAATATCACTTTGCTCTTAACATGTTTAATCCAGAAATATAGCTTAAAAGAAAAATACCTTTTCATGGGGATTAGTGAAGAATTTCATATCCAAATTTTACAAAGCTCCCCCTGTATTTGTGCCAACATGATCATAGGAATATTCAGTAATATAAAGCTCAACACAACATAGTGATACACATATTTTCCCTGAATGAACTCCTTAACTCTCCTTTAATTTTTACTTTCCCAAGAGCTTTCATATATGATCATTTATCCCTCTTTAAAATGGCTTTTCTATTTTGTTTTCTCTCTTTATTAACAAAGCTCAAATTTTCGCACACAAGAGAGATATGAGAGAAAACATGTTGAGATCAAATAAGTTCACAAATGCATATTGTCATAACCATAAAGCATACTTGATAACAAAAGATATAACATTAAGACTTCAAAGGACAGGTTATAAGCATGTCATATGCCTTAGTACAATCATAAAGAATCCCAAATATATGAGAAAGTAATATAGAGACAATTAAGAGACTCTAAGTCTGGCTAAAGCATTGATGCATAGTGTTTCCAAACAATATTTTCAAAGCATCTAAAATTTCATACATTTAATACCATGATAAAAATGTTTAGGTCTAATTTCTCTAACCTAAATTTATGTTAAAACCTCTAATGTCTTAGTCCTAGCAAGTCCCCTTATGAAAAAATTAATTATCAGCACATTTCAAGACATTGTATCCATATCATAAGCCTTTCCATATACATGTACAACATGGTAAAAAATATTTCAATATGAGTGCATACGAGATGTTTACATCAACAATTCAATTTAAATTAGAATACTGATATTCTTTAGAACATAATTGTGCAATATTTGTAGAAAACTTTAGCCTCATTGTTTTCACAAGAATTTCCTTTTATCACCAAATAAGTTCTCAATGTTTCAACCCAAACATTATAAGTATAAAGACTTTTCCAGATTTCATGGATTGATCAATTTTAGTCCAATAATGAGATTTTACAAGTGTGAGGAAAGTTTAGGACATGTATTTCATTTTTCTCAATCTCAGGATTCAATCACCTAAAACATTTTTCAGTTAATTGATAAACGCTTTTAAATATGTCACTCAAATAAAACAGAATCTTTTTCACATATGCCCAACTTAGCACAATATAGAGTTCAGAAATCATACCATGCTTAATCATGGTCTCTTGACATATCAATCTCCTTTTTAAGGATTCAATTCCTTTCTTCAAGAATAGGCTTATACATTGATGACCACAAATTAACATTTCACATATTCAGAACACCTTGCTTATTGAAACCTTAGAGTTACAATTCTAGCTTTACTTTTTGGCTGTCATGCTTAATGAGTTTATAAGTGAGCATGTAATACATTAAATTCAACAACAATAATGTTAAGCAACTCCAGGTCATGCTAGTTATATGAAAAAGACACTATCATAATTAAAGTCCTAATCAACATTGAAATTTCACATTTTTGAGCGCTCGAATTTCTTTATACCCTTAAGATATTTCAATGGAGCACTATTAACTGCACTTAAGCCCATAATTCAAGATATTGAGTTGAGTTAAAATTCTATTAGAGTTTGAGTTGAGTCAAAATTCCATTAGAGTTTGAGTTAAGTTAAATTTTTGTCCGAGTTTGAGTTGAGTCAAATTTCTGTTTCCTTGGTATCTAAATTTGATTCTCTTATTTTTCTTTGTTACTTGTTTCTGCAACATAAAAAAAAAAAAAAGAGTGATTAGGCTTCTGTTTCTTTGTTACTCATTTCTGCAACATCAAGAAAAAAAATGAAAAAAAAAGAAAAAAAGAAAAAAAAAGAGGATCCAAAAAAAAAAAAGTCCTAGACCCCTTCTTAAAAGAAAGAAACCCCGTGTGATTCATTCTTGTTATTTTTTTTTCTTACACCAGCTTCTTGAGAATTGCTTTTTGAGTCTTGTGGTTTGTTCATTCTGGTTGCTTACCTCCTTGAATTGCCACTGGAAACCCATTTATTCTTGAATATGGTTACAAGTGAAAGGAAAACAAAATGGAAAAAGGCAAAAGTGGGGAGAACATAAAAGGGTAAAAGCCATTTGAGTGCCAAACACGAGAGTAAGTGAATCTTTCTTGAGTGAAACACGTAAGGAAGAAAGCTTGTGAGGTCCTAACCTTGTTTTTATTTTTTAATTCCAAATATGTCACATAATCAACAAGAAAACTCAACCGAAGAGATACAATAACCAACCATTCCGAACTTACAATTACAAGCATTGTTGGGGAAGATGAGAAGAATGATGAGAGCTAAATTAGAGCAAATTCATGAGAGGATGGATATGTTAGAAGGAGAAACAGCAGGGGGACAGCCTCAAAACACTCTCATTAGACAACCACCTAGGCGAGTGCAACCAAGAGTACAATGGGGTGGTGGTGAAGATGGAGAAGGATCAAAGGAGGTGGATGAACCTACAATAAACTAAAGGAGGTTTGAGCATGGTTATGGGTTTAGAGAAGCTAGGAATCGGGTAGATAATACTTTGAGGAATATAAAGATTAAAATCTCAACTCTCCAAGGTAAAAATGATCCTGAAGCTTATTTGGAGTAGGAAACTAAAATGGAGATGGTGTTTGATTGTCACAACTACTCAGAGGTGAAGACGGTTAAGTTGGTTCGGAATTCACTGATTATGCCATTGTTTAATGGGATCAATTGCTGGTTAATAGGAAAAGGAATAGAGAGCCACTCGTGGACACTTGGGAGTAGATGAAAATACTTATGAGGAGGCATTTTGTACCCAGTCACTACTATAGGGGCTTGTTTCAAAAATTACAAAGGTTAACTCAAGGTTCCAAGAGTGTAGATGATTATTACAAGAAGATGGAGGTAGCTATAACCCGGCCTAATGTGGAAGAGGACCAGGAAGCCACCATGGCTAGGTTCTTGCATGGTTTAAATAGGAAGATTACATATATAGTCAAGTTGCAGCACTATATTAAATTGTTGGATATGGTACATCAAGCCATAAAAGTAGAGGAACAACTTAAGCAAAAGGGATTAGCTAGGAGGGGACAACCATTGGCTACCAACAACACATGGAGATCAGCCTCTAAATGGGATGAACTTTCATCAACTAAGCTCAAGTCTGAACCTTTTATGAATGCCAAACAAGTTACAGCACTAAGACAAGTTAACAGCGAATCTACCACTTCTAGAAACCGTGACATTAAGTGTTTCAAATGTCAAGGTAAGGGTTATATAGCTAGCCAATGTCCGATTAAAAGGGTGATAGTGATCAATGCTCAAGGGGAGATTGAGTCAAAAGATGAACAAGATGAAGATGACGACATGCCGCTGCTTGAAGACGACTTCGAAGGGCAGTGTACGGTAGACGGAGAATAATTAGTAGCGAGACGAGCTCTTAGTGTGTAAGTTAAGGAAGAAATAATAACCAGCAGGAGAACTTGTTTCACACTCGGTGTTTTGTGAATAACAAAGTTTGCTGCGTCATAATTGATAGAGGGAGTTGCGCCAACAAAGCCAGTACTAAATTAGTAGAGAAGTTGGCATTACCTCGCATAAAGCATTCTCGACTGTATCGACTTCAATGGATAAACAATTTTGGAGAAGTCAAGGTGACAAAATAGGTATTGGTGATATTTTCTATTGGCAAGTATGAGGATGAGGTGCTTTGCGATGTGGTTCCTATACATGCATGTCACATCCTATTGGGAAGACCATAGCAGTACGATCGACGAGTTGCAGATGATGGTTTCACCAATAGGTACTCTTTTTCCATTAAAAAGCAGTCTATATCACTTGTGCCATTAACTCTAAAACAAGTTCTCGAAGACCAACTAAAGATGCAAAAAGTGAATGAAACTGAGAGAAAAGAAAAACAAATGAGAGAAAAATAGAAAGGCAAAAACGTAAATGAGGGTATGCCTAAGAAAAAGAGCGATGCAGCTTTATTGTGTGCAAGAGAGGAAAAATACAATTTCATTGCAAAACAAAGTGAGATTAAGAAAGCTTTACTTTTACAACAGCCCCGTATAGTACTCATGTATAAGGAGGCCCTTTAATGTACTAATCATCTCGCTGAGTCTTTGCTGAGCAATATTATTTCTCTTTTGTAGGAGTTTGATGATGTTTTTTCCAAACAGGTCAATTCCATACCCAGTGCATCAATTCCAAACCGACCTGCTTATAAGAGCAATCCTGAGGAGACAAAGGAACTTAAGAGACAAGTTAGTGATGATTTGAGGACAAATCCTTTTCAAGAGGGGGAGAATGATGCACACAAAGCCACTCAATCAAGCATGCAAGAGGAGGAACTCACACGTGGGATTAGAGGGACTCAAGGGGAGCATTCACATGATTAATTAAGCTTGCCAAGTAGACCAATCACAAGACTTAGAACCAAGAGATTTGAAGACACATTCAATGGACTCATTCAACAAGTTAGTGAGATGGAAAAAACATGGAGGCCCGGCATAAGCTCAACTCAGATTCAAGGGAACCTAGTCACGATGATTAAGGTTCTAGAACATTCCTATTGAGGGCTACACATTTTTAAGCCTTTGAGGATTATGAGAATTAGTTGTTTTACTTTAAAAGGAGTTCTGAATTAGATGTTTTATTTTAATAGGAGTTTTATCTTAAGAGGAGTTCTGAATTAGTTGTTTTACTTTAAGAGGAGTTCTAAATTAGGTGTTTTATTTTAATAGGAGTTTTATTTTAAGAAGAGTTAACTTTATGTCAAAATAACATTAGTTTACCTTATATTAGGATTAGAACTCAACTTCTATAAATAGGATTGAGCCATGAATTTTTTTAAGAATCATATTAGAATAATAATATTGAGAGGCTATTGCTTCCTTCTTCATTCTTGAACTTAACAAGTTAATTCTTGTGGCGTTCAAATAATCAAACTTATCTCCTTGATTCTTGAGTAGTTCTTGGGATTCTTGGTGTGGCGTCTTCGAACATTAGAGTTCTTAGTTCTTATCTTGTTAGATAACAGGTCAAGGCTCAACATTCTTAAAGAGCTTAGGATTTGAAGTTCACGTTGGTGTTGGGTTTCGTCATGTTGTTGGCGAGGTTCATATCAAGTGGTTGGTAGAGAGCATGGGGGATATTGGTGGCAGCACAGAGAGTGTGGACGGCGCAATACAAAAGCGTGGAAGGCGCAGTACAGAGGTAGAGGGGAAATGGCTGGGGCTAAGGTGCCAAAAATAGAGGGACTGAGAGGAGTAGATAAGATATTACAGAGACATGGTGCCAAAAATAGAGGAGAAAGGGGCGTGGCGTGAAAAGGGAGAAGTTGAAAAACAAGAAACGACCATAGCAGTAGGAAGAAAGGGACAACTGTAGGCGATGAGCTGTGGCATGGAGGAGCAGAGACGATCTCTGCTTGTAGAGACGTGAAAGGCTAGGAAAAAGGAAGGGGGAACCATATGACTTTGGTGGCTAGGGCACACACACGTAAGGGAAGGATCCGGTTCGGGTCATGAAGGGTCGGGTTAAAAGTGGACCGGGTTAATGGGTATAGGGTGTTGTTGGTGGGCTGGACCAGTTCAGGACCTGGGCTGGACCCCTATCTTCTTTTTTTCATAATTTAACACTAGGTCTCTATGCAGCATTTAAGTACAAGTGGAAAATTGTCAACGAATATAACAAATGAATCTCCATAAACACTAAAATCATCCATAAAAACCTCAATGATATTCTCAACATAATCAAAGAAGATATTCACCATGCACCGCTAAAAAGTAACAAGAGCATTATAAAGGTCAAATGGCATGCGCCTGTATGCAAATGTGCTAAAAGGGCATGTGAAAGTTGTCTTCTCTTGGTCTTCTAGAGTTATAATGATCTAGCTATACCCTGAATAACCATTAAGAAAGCAATAGTAAGAATGACTAGCTCATCTCTCAAGCATTTAATCAATAAAAGAAATAGGGAAGTAGTCTTTGCGTGTTTTTGAGTTAAGTTTTCTTTAGTCAATGTAGACACACTACCTGGTTTGCACACGGGTGGGGACAAGTTCATTGTCCTCATTCACCATAACTGTGATGCTCGATTTCTTTGGTACTACTTGTATCGGGCTCACCCACTTATTGTCAGATATTGGGTATATAATCCCAACATCTAGAAGCTTCAATATCTCCTTTTTCACAACCTACATCATTGGAGGGTTTAAACGGCGTTGTGCCTCAGTACTTAGCTTGGCTTCATCCTCCATCAGTGTTCAGTGCATGCATGTTGATGGGTTAATTCCACTGATATTGGCAATGGTCCAACCAATGGCAGTCTTGTGAGCTCATAACTCCCAGATCAACTTATCCTCTTGAAGCTTTGTGAGGCCTTTTGCAATTATTACCGGTAAGGTATCCTCTTCACCTAGAAACATGTACTTTAGGTGATCTAATAATGGCTTCAATTCCAATTTAGGCACCTGCATAGTTGAAGGAATAATTTTTTCATTTGTCATAGGTAATACAATGAAAGAGGTATTAAAAGTTTCAGAAACTTTTGGCAAAACATATAATGCTGTCACTGATTCATAAACTAAACCACCTACAACCAATTCTTTGGTGGTCTCTTCAAAGTTATCTTCATCCAGATGATTGGTCATGGTTACTTCAAAATCTTCTAAGTTATGTGAATTCAAAACCTATTGAGACAAAGAATCCATAATATCTATTACAAAAATAAAACTATAGTCAACGATGAAATAAAAATGGTCTTCCCAACAATAGTGGCATGGGGTTGGGTAATGACTTATCTTCCATGTTAAGCACATAAAAATTGACCAGGAAAAACATTTCATTTACCTGCACTAAAACATCATCAACCGTTCCTTTCAGATAAGTATTGAATCTATCAACAAGTTGAATTATTACATCAATTTCTTGTAAAGAGCCAAGATTTAGGGATTGATACATAAAAAATGACATGACATTAATAAAAGCTCCTAAATTTAGCATAGCATGGTCAAACGTGGTTTGATTTATTGTTCAAGGTATTGTAAATGTTCCCGGATCTTTACACTTAGGTGGAAGCTTTCTCTGAAGGATAACTGAGACATTTTCATCCACACTGATTTTCTTATTTCCCTAGAGCTTTCTTTTGGAAGTACACAGTTCCTTCAAGAATTTTGCGTATCTGGGTACTTTCTTGATGGCTTCAAGAAGAGGTAACTTAACCTTAACTTTTCTAAATGTCTCCATTATCTTCCTCTCTTGTTCCTCCTTTTTGTTCTTTGCAAAATGACTAAGAAATGAAGGTTTTGTCACATATAAGAGAGTAAGGGGTGATGGCTTTGGATCAACCTTGGGGGATGATGATTCTTAGGTAGGTAGAAAAGGCATATGAGTGTTTTCATTGTTCATAAGTGTTCTTTCTTAGTTCATCTCAGATGGTAGTCTAGTAGTTGGGCGCGTTTAATCCACCTACCACTTCTCAAAGTTACTGCACTATCGTTTTCCCTCCAATTTCTCTCAGTTTATGAAGGTAGCTTTCCTAAACCTTGGGATTCCAAATGACTTATAGCTATCGTTAATTGTCCCATTTAGCTTTCCAAGTTCTGGATACCTGTACTTGCTTCTTGTTAAAGCTGCATGAAGTTCTGTTGAAACTAGATAGTGTTGGAACAAGGGTTTTCACAAGATCCTCTATTAATGCTCTGGATGTTTGAGGAGCCATTGGATGTCTCACTTGGTACGATTGTTATGGTCTTGCTTGAAAACCTGGTGGCCGTGACCATGTTGCGGTTGGCTAATTACCCTCATAACAGAAATTTGGGTGATCTTTCCACCCTAAATTGTAGGTATATGAATAGGGGTCATATTTTCTCTGATGCCCTTGAAAGTTTCCTAAGGCATTGACTTGTTCTGAGCTGCCTTCTTATAATGAGGGACACATATTCATTGGATGCCCTTGTGTGTAATAGATTCTGCATTAATGCACTTGTCATATGTTCCCTCTTGTTATCCTACTCACCAATAAAGTAAGTTGATTCATTTATTGCTCATTGAAAGATGTCTGAGCTCAACTGACTTACTGGGTAAGCATACTATCTCTAATACTGAACTGCCTAAAATTAGCTACAATGTTTCCTATAAGATATCTTGCAGTCGCAGGTGTTTTATCTGCTAGCACACCTCCACTTGCAACATGTATCATACTTCTATCTAGAAGTGCTAGTCCTTCATAGAAATATTGGATTTGGAGTTGTTCACTTATCTGGTAGTTAAGACATGTCATGCACAACTTCTTGAAATGTTTCTAAGGCCCTGTTTGTTTGGGCTTATTCTGAGAATAAGTTACTTTTTTTCAAAAAATAATGCATTTTGATAAAAATATGCCTGTTTGTTTGGGCTTATAGAAAACGGATAAGTTAATGAAAATGGAGAAAACCTCCTACAAGGAAAAGTTAAAATTTTTAGCTTTTACTGATAAGGAGAAAAATAAGAAGAGAAAGAAACCTTCATTTCTAAAATTATTCACCATACTTCAAAAGCCCTTATAAATTATTGTATCTAAACATAAAACAACTTCTCCTTAAAAAAAAGTCCTTCTTCCTGTAGGAGAAGAAAAAAATGCATTCTCTGATAAGCCCCAACAAACAGTCCCTAATACCCATAGAGTGATTCTCCACTAAATTGTCTTATTCCACATATGTTTTTCCTAATATAGGAAGTTTTTTATGCAAGAAAATACCTCTTAAAGAACAAACTATTCATTTCAGTCCAGGTATTTACCATTCCTAATGGAAGGTAGTAGAGCCATTCCTTGGTTGAATCTGCTAATAAGAAAGGGAAAGCTCTTAATTGAATTTGCTCAAGTGATATAGCCTGTGGTTTCATCCCAGAACAAACTACTTCAAACTCCTTAAGATGCTTGTTTGGATCCTCTCCTGCTAAACCATGAAATTTTGGTAGGAGGTGGATTAGTCCTGATTTAAGCTCACAAGCCACCTCAGGTTCAGGACACTATATACATAGCGGTTGTTGATCTAAAAATAGGGCTCCCAACTATTTTAGAGTTCTATTACTTCCCTCTATTGCAATTTGCTCAGAAGGCTCAGATGAAACTGATTACAAAGCTGATGCAATATGAACTTTAAGATCAGCGGGGACCTTAGAATCTGGTTCAGAAAGTGAGATGGGGTGATGCATATACAAAATTGAGGATATCATGCAAACTCATGACTTGTACAATACTCTCTGATTCTTTAGAGTCACAAATCGAGGTCCTTTTTAGAAATACACCTGAATGAAAGAAATAAAGAAACAAAAAAACAAAAAAAAAATTTAAGAATTAAAGACAATAACAAAGTAAATGATTTACTAAATGATCCATCCTCGACAACACGGTGCCAAAATTTAATGTGTATCCAAGTTGAACTCCAAACCTCGGCAACAAAGCCCCAATTTGAAAGCCCTCCAAGTTGGAAGCACAACTAAAATATAAATCTCTTTGCAATATAGTGGTAAGTAATTTTCGTTTTTATGAGCAATGGTCATTTTCCCGTAGAGGATTGGGTTTAGTTGATTAATTACTAAGTAAATTAATATATTGATGCTTGAAATGTAAATGGGGGGTTATTGGTGAGAACAAAGTACTTAAAGTAAAGATAAAATTGAGTAAGAACAATTAGATAAAAGGACATAACAACAAGAAGAAAATTAGAATAAGATAAGAAATATGATGAGGATTCGCTCCTCTCCATTTGACAATGGCAAATGATTATAGACAATAATTCATTATGATTATAAACATGATAATGTTTTCAACTCTCTATCTTGACTACTAACCATAGATAACAACAAGCTCTGTTATCCCAATCTTTCCTCAAAAGCTTAGATTATTTAACCTATGTTATGCTCCACATCATAGCTCTCAAAGATTTGGACATCCCTAATCACTACAAAATGCTACTTATGAATATGAGAATCAAACTATTATGTATTCAATCCTTTTATCCTATCATTAGATGATTATTTAGTTCATTTTGTTGGCCACCCAGACAAAACCAAGCAATAATCATGAACAAATCAAGTGGAAGAACATAAACAACCATTCAAGAGAAGGTTAATACATCATCATTGAATAAAATCACAAAAGCATGTCCAAGGCATTGAGTTCACCCTCAACCAAAAGGGTTTAGCCTTCTAACATCAAAAAACTACTCATTACAACAATACAATCCATGAAAACTATAAAAAAAATATAAGAAGAATGAAGAAAATGTGAAGAGGGAACTCTTTGAAGACTTCAAAATGGTTGAATATTCTCTAAATTCACTTCATTCAGCCTTCCTCATACTCTCCTCCTCTTTTCAAAGCTTCTCTCTTGTTTCCCAAATGTTAGAATAGGTAAATGAAGTGAAAATCGCATTTTTAAAGTGAATCAGTGCACGCGGGCACTGCGCCCTGAGCTTCGGGGTGCCGTAACGCTCAACCTTAAGTTTTGATTTTTGGGCATTTATACATGCGCATCGCGGCCATGGCAATCTGGAGCCACAGTGCCCACCTTGTTGGTGGCCCGAGCTACGGTGTTGAAAGTCACTGCCATGGCTATGAGCCTTGGGTGAATTTGTTCGTATTTTGAACACTGTGGGGTAGTCTCGAAGTGCCAAGGCACTGAACTCTTGGGTCTACAATCAATTTTATTTGAATTTGAGCACCGCGGCGCTCAGGTATGGGCGCTGCGGGGATAAACTTTCTGACTTTAGTTAGAAATTATGTGATTTTGAGTTCTTTTCTCCAAATATTTGCTTTTATAATGCTCCAAAGCATGGTAACATGACTCACTTCTTCTCATAAATACATTTTCACTTCAAAACACCTACAAAACATAAAACTAAGCTAAGAACATAATAAACTTAAGAACAAAGCAATTAAATGTAGGAGAATCATCATAAAAACATGACAAAATATGCACTTATTAATTATTAATTGTTAAATCATTAAATAATTTGATTACCTAATATTCCCCATTAGTAGGCGTATGAATCATTAATGGTTAAGGATTGAGTTTTTTAATTACACTCAAATGCTATCACATAACCTAGGGTTAGCATACTATATATATGCAACCTCTCACTCTTGTGGCGGTATAAGTGAATATTTTGAGAGAGTGAGAGTGAACTAGCTGCTCACTTGAGAAAGAGAGAAGAAAACTTTGAGAGAAAATTTTCTCTTAAGGCTAAGAGTGTTGAGTTTGGAAAAACAATTATGAGTGATTTCAAAGTG
The DNA here is from genome assembly GCA_034509205.1 of Ceratonia siliqua. NCBI lineage: Eukaryota > Viridiplantae > Streptophyta > Magnoliopsida > Fabales > Fabaceae > Ceratonia > Ceratonia siliqua. Next base: position 16,572 of record JASKGM010010989.1, read on the forward strand.
TAATTCCACACGCTACAGTAAAAGGAACAAAGGGGAATATTTTCTAATTTAATTTTGAAAGCTATCAATTATTGTTCTTTCATCTTTCGTTTTGTTCCACTCACTAAACGTATTTATCATAGGTTCTGTGGATTAATACTTCTTAAAGAATAGGTAGTCAGTGCGCTTGTTTGTAAAGCAAATTGCAAGATTAAAGTGACTACAAGAGGCATATAAAATTCTTATCTATTTTACTTCTCTTACTAGTTGTAAGTTGTTTGTTTGGTGTTTTTGTTTATGCATGTTTGCAAGCTTAAACGTTTTTAAAAATTTTAAAACTCATGCTTGTATTGTTAATACCTAGGGATAACAACTAAATGCAACAAGTAGTACTATTGGCAATGTTTGCCTTTGAACCAAGTGGTCTAAAACTCTTAGTAAATGAACCAGAACCCACATCTAAGTCAGAATCTGACTTAGGCTAAGGCAAACTTGCTAGTAACTTTCCAGTCTTCTCAATATGAGCCATTTCCTCTAAGGTTTCAAGTAGAGCAATCTTGGCCCTCCAGATTTAGTAAAAAGTGAGGAAACATGCCCGAAAGGACAAGGAAAGTGAAAGGATACCCAAACAATGCCTAAAATAGGGAAGAAATAATGGTTTCAAGGGAAGAAGACTAAATAAATCTACAAGATTTAAAGGTAGATAACCAAAGGAAAACATAAAAAGGAATATGAGAAAACGAAGAACTTACCCGTAAATGCAAAACTTTGAGCAAACTCGATTGAGCTGAACCCAAAGAACTTGAAATGCCTAGGAATAAGGGATGTAGAGTGAATAACAAGCAAAAATCTAGAGATCTTAAAAGGGACTTGAAGGAATGTGAAGAAGTTTTAGAAACCCAACTCAAAAAATGCAAAGAGAGTTAAAGAAATCTCAAAAATGGCAAGGAAGGTGTGAGAAAGAGAAAAGGAAAAGGTTTTATACTATCTTGCTTGCTAGAGTAACCAAGGGTAATTTTGAAAGTGGAAGACGTGTCTGCCTTGATCTAAAGTAACGTCTCATCATGATCATGTTTCTTACTCCCCATTAAACCAAGTGGCAAAGTAAAATTTAAAAGGAACAGTTATGAGTGCTCATGTGCTAGGCACAAGACTTACAAAGCACGCTCGTAGGGAGCCTATTGTTATTCATATGACCTAGCTCCCTATAAAGCACAGGGCATTTGGGCGGCCTAGAGGAAGTACATACAAGAGCAACCAAAATAGAAGGCAGCCCAGTAAATATTTCTCAAGAGTGCTCATATACTCTGAGAATGGGAGCCACATCTTACTTGGGCTAAGTAAGCATCCCCTTTTTAAGAGAATAAAGTACATGGTCGTAGTAAATGGCTTGGTAAAAAAAACAAATAAAAGCCACGAGTAAAGTTGAGTAAGGGCTAATTCCCATAAAGTCCATGCCCCTTGGAGGAAAGGTATAAGACGATGTACATTCACAGCTCAATAAACACACCTCTAAGTAAGGAGTAACAAGAGTAAAAGTATCAGTAAGAAAAATGTTTGACCCTATGCTAATCTCGTGTTGTCTTGATTAGGCTAGAGCGTTGTATATATAGCATATACATGGCACTATCACCAGGACAAAGTTAGGGACGCTACAGGGATCAGCAAAGTAATTAAGAGCATTTCTTTCCTAGGAAACCAAGTGCTCATGCGACTTGGAGGAGTGGGATAAAGGACCCTTCATGCTGTATCGAAGCATGATCACTAAGATATGGGATGAGTACTAAGCTATCCATGGCGCTGTAGCACTAACAGTGCCATAGGTAGCTTTGACTAGTAACCAGAGTATTTCCTATTTAAACCTTGAGAATGTGTACGCTCTAATCCTATGCCCAGCCAACTACACGTTACTTACTCACTGACATCTTGTCTCACTTAATTATTTTCTTTTCCATATTTCCCACAACAAAAGTACACTAGAGCCTTGCTTTATGTCCCATCAGACTCTTTGGCACTTAATCCCACATAACCCCAGAATGTCAGGTATTAGACAGTGTACTATTAAATGTACTCTTCATCAGTCACGTCCATTTATTAAATGTACTCTTCTTCCTCACCTATAAACACCCCCTCACCCACCAGCTTAAAGGCACTTGAAATCGCCGTCGTTATGTTGCTGGAATACACTTGGAACTCACCATTTAAACGTCCTAAGCTTCTTGAGACCTCTGAGTGCTCACCCCCAAGGCTTAGGACAAGCAGAATCCTAGATTTTTATTCAGCATCAAAACCTCCTCACTTGAGCCTCAAAGGATTAAGGAATCCCATCATTGGGCATTAAGGTAAGGATAAGTACTAACTTGTCCTACCTTAGTCTTATTATATGCTTTATCCCTTAGTACCAAGCAGTCCGAGTAACTGATTCTCTTATTGTATTTTGGACCTTGAACATATCGAACCCAAGTCAGAACACATATAAAAGGGTGAATGAATGAATGTTAGGTAATGCAAGTGTAATTATAGTGAACTCCTATCGTTTTTTTGCTACATCATATTGGGAGTAGGACATTGTCAAACTTAAAGTTCGAACTTAATTAGAATGTAAAGGCTCCCACGTCATTAGAATAAAAGGTGTTAATAATTCCTTCAATTAATGCACAAAAATTAAAAGGCTATGAAGCCTATATAATTGAGCTCCACATGACTATTAACAATGGAAAAGAACATGCAACTCAAGCTTAATTATATTTAGATGGTGATTTTTATTTTATAGGATTATGTATATATAAAGGACAAAATATTTTATCAATGAACTTTTGTTTTAGCACATAGAGGAGTGGAACTAATCTTATTCGTCAAGGCTTTTATTGTTAAAATTATACTAAGATAGAAATTATAGTTATTGTTAATTTTTTATTTTTCTCAATAAAGTTATATTTATAATATTTCTTTTCATCCAGTAAGATTAGTTTCATATATTATGTTAAACATGAAATTCATTATTTTTTTAAAAAAAATTATTTCATATAACAATAATTTTAAAAGTTCACAACCAAAATTCAATTATAAATGTAATAAATTAACATAATATTATGTACTTGATTGAATAAATAGCTCAGTTCACATGTAAAGCATGGTTATGGACTAATTAAACTATATAAGGTAGTCCAATTAAACAATTTCAGCTACTACAAAAAGTAAAGCTTTATGAGTGCTGAAGAAAACTTTAGAACGCCACATAATAATGTTCTCCGGCAATTAATGGTAGAGAAAATTAATTACTACCACACATTTAAATTTGGCCAAATCATATCACAAATACTGAACAAGAAGCAGCCTACCAACCAGCTAATGAACTCCTTTGTATCAAAGCAAAATTGGCCTTCTAAAGTTATTTTACCTGTAGTTTTGTATATATACAGAGACATGACAAATAAAAGAAGTTATATTCAAGAAGAAGCAGGATATATACTAATCTAACTAAAAGAGGAGCTAAAGTTTACAGTGTGTTAAAATCAAGACACAATCCAGCAGTGGCAATAGTTAAAGATCCTCTCTCTTCCTGCCCATGCTAAAACCTACCTGAAAAGTTGAAAATCGTGATTGATTAAAATTTTTCACCTATAGTTAAGAATTGCATATTAAAAATTTGGTCACATAACTAAAGTTGATAATGATATCAATAAGGGTAATGCATGATCAAATTATATTAATGCAAAGAATCTTTGGTTCTATTCCTAATTTCCTGTTAAGAATCCTTTATTCGTAGGCATTTACTAATTAATGCATCATGCCTTACGATTTTTACAACTTATTTGTTTCCTAAATTTTTTGTCCATTAATTATGATATACCAAGCCTTACAACTAGAACAAACTATTTGCCTCTATTTCTTTTTTCAATCAAGAAAAAGAAAAACTCACAGCAACGAATCTACTACAATTTTCATATGATTTAAAATGAGGAATGCTTCTCTCACAAATATCAACCCTTACAAAACAATTTTTTTAAGCTAATCGTCTTTTAGTGGGATGATGTAAATGGGATGAGGTGAGTAGTGATAATTTGCTAAGAAAGTCTTATATGAGATTTGTGAGAGAATTTTTGTAAGAGAAGCATTTTTCTAAATAATTAATGGCATTTGCTATGTTAATGCAAGATTAGTCATACTACTTCAAGAGTAGTCATATTTTTAAAGTATTTTTTTATTTTTTTATAATTTTTATTTTAGGAAATATTTTAAAATAATATTAAAATAATTAAAATAATAAAATCAAATCAAATCAAATTTTTTTTATTTTTTTATTTTTAAATACTTGTATTATAAAAAAAATTTTCAAATTTTTTTATATTTTTTCAAATTACTTTTAAAAATAAAAATTATAAAAAAATAAAATATTACTCCAAAAATATAACATAACATAACAAAGCTCATAATTAAACTTGGTATCAAACGACAAATGAAAAAAAAGAGAGGATATTTATATTCAGTAGAAAAAACGGGCGAAACATTATTCAAGAACCATTGTCCACCCAGAATAGTATACTACAGGTTCAACATATGGCGGTTTTAACCATCAGAATTAGAAAAAGGAATGAATTTGGGTTTTGTTAATTGTGCATAGATCAGAACCAAACTTGGTCCATCTCTCTAAATATTTCCCTAGCCTAAATAAAAATTAAATTCTTATTCACTTATTTGTGTAATATTTAATAAATATAAATTATGTGTATGTTTTAAATTATATGAAATAAATCTTATTTAAAATTTATAATACATTATTAATTATATTTTATTTAAAATATATACATAATTTAAATTTATTAAATATTATACGAATAATGGATATGTGTATAAGAATTTTTTAATAAGTAATTAAAAAATTCATATAAAATATTTGTACACTGGTTTTTGTTGAACTGTAAGGATGCCAAATTGAGACAAGTTGTAAATATAAAATGAACTGCTAAGTGACAGGTTGTATCCATGATGTATTTATAATTAATTACATGAAATTTGACTCGTCATATTCTTGGGGCAAGTTCACATTGATTTCTTCTTCTGCTTGATTCGTTCACAAGCTAAAAGTGGATTTTGTGGACCCCGTGATGTCAATGACAGAATATGCTATGTGTAGAACAACGGGCGCCTATTCTGAAAGTTCATCTTATTCTTTGAACCCTGAAAAAATAAGGCTTAAAAAGAAATATAATAATGGATTAATTAAAATGATAAACTAATTTTTTTTATTGATTTAGCTATTTAATTTTAACTCGTAATTCTCAACTTAACATAACATGCACGCAAAGTAACAAATGTAAGTGATGATCTAATTGTTTTTTTTCTTGTTATATGTGAATTTCATAGTATGACTTATTATCTGTATAATTAGGCACTGTTTATTTAGATTTATTTTGATAATAAATTATTTTTTTAAAAAAATAATACATTCTGATAAAAATATACCTGTTTGTTTGGACTTATAAAAAAAATAAGTTAATGAAAATAGAGAAAACCTCCTAAAAGGAGAAGTTAAAAATTATAACTTCTCTTGATAAGGAAAAAAATAAGAAGAGGGAGAAACTTTCATTTTTAAAATTGTTCACCATTCTTCAAAAATCCTTCTCAAGTACTGCATCCAAACACAAAATAACTTTTCCTTAAAAAAAATTCATTCCTCTTGCAAGAAAATGAAAAAATACATTTTCTGAGAAGTTCAAACAAACAAGCCCTTATATCTTAACAAAAAAGCCACTTTTAGTGCTAAAGTTTGTCGACTTTAATAGTAATAAACTACATAGTAAATCAATGTTCTCCATGAATAAACTAATCTATATCTACAGCATGTTCAGCATGTTTTGAATGCAAATATGACCAAGAAATAAGTTAAACAAAATGTGATTTATTAATTTTTTTTTGGTAAAAACTTCAAGCGTGTATTGGAATATGACAGATAAACATTGATTAACAAAATTATGTAATCCTATTAGTGTGGGAGGTCTAGGATTTCGACCAACAAGATTGATGAACCAAGCACTGCTAAATTAAATAACATTGGCAGTATACATTGCAACAAAATTAACTTTTAGTAGTGACTTTTATGTGACAAACTTAAAAGTCGTAACTAAAATAAGGTTTTTTGTGACGATTATTAAATATTGTCACTAAATCTAGTTGTCGATAACTTTTAGTAATGACTTTTTAATTGCGTTACAAAATCTAAATTTTTTGGTGACAATATTCATTTGTCGTCATAAAAGGTATTCAAAAATCGTCACTAAAAGTCCAAATTTATTTTATGAAATATGAGAGTTTAGAAAATTTAGGATTTAATGACGACAATTAAATGATCATCACTAAAAACTTTTTATAAAGACCTTTACGCATCACTAAAATTATAGTTTTTGTAATGTCGTCACTAAAGGTAAATGGTTTTTTTAGTGCCAAAAAAGTCAAGAATTAGTGACGACAATTAGAATGTCATCACTAAAAACCTTTTGTGACAACTTGTACACGTAACTAAAACTAGAAGTTTTATGACAATATCATATGTCATCAATAAAAGTAAATATTTTTTGTAGGTGCCCAGAAATTCAAGATTTAGTGATAAAAATTAAAATGTCGTTGATAAAAAATTTTTATGATGACCTTTATTCATCACTAAAACTAGAGTTTTTGTGACAAAAGTGATTTTTTTTTATTTGCCAAAACATCACCGTTTTGCCTTTCCCCTTCCCCTTAATTTCCCCCTTCTCCCATTTGGCGCGGCATTTCCATTTTCCCGCACTGTTTTCCCCCAATCTCATCACTGTGCCACCTCAAGCTGCCACCTTGAGCTAAACAAAGATATATAATTATTTGTGTAAGTTTGCTCGGAAATCTCTGTGCTTTTAGAGCTTCCATTCCATGTGATGGAAAAAATACTATATATCTTGATGAATTAAATAATAAAGCCATATTCAGAATCATTTTAGAATTTCTCGCACAACTAGTTCGATAGTCAGAGTTTAACTTTTATATACCAATTTTTAGTTATACTGATGACCTCCTCCTCACATAAGACACAAAGAACTTAACAAGGGAAACTTTTCAGTGGCATCTATCTGAGAACTGAAAAGTGAGAACACTTAGATCTCTTTGTGATGAAAGATTCTCTCTCCTTATCTTATCCTCTTTCTCACAAATAAATTAAAGACAAATTATAGAGTAGCCTATATTCTTTTTACAAGTTCAATTATTCCTTTGCATATTGTAATTCACAATTGTTCTACTCTAAATTCAAGCTTTCACATGACACGCCATGAACTCTTTGACATAGACTTGAGATCCTTTCTTTACTAATTCTGATTTACTTTCTAGCCACTTGCTATATTGCAAATGAAAATCAAAACCAATCTTCTTCTCCCTTCAAATATTCCACTCAACTACATAAAGTCAACACAGTAAGACTTATTCTTCTTTTTTTTTTTTCCTCTTTGCCTACCTCAAACTTAGTACCTAGAAGTACTTATATTTATGCTCCAGATGTAACTGCCAATGGCCGCTTGGTCAAATTTGTGTTTGGACTTTTAAGTTCTAATAGCTAAAATTGAATAAAAAACTAGAGCATCTCAATTTCCATACTAATTGTTATTGAATATAATGTTTAATTTCATCCAGCGAATATGTGTATAGTATAGCTAGTTCCCTTTCTGGGGCCTTTTGGCTTTTGGGAAGTTCATTATGTAATTTTTAATATTGGTTCTGGATGCATATAGTTTAGAATCTTTTCTATGACTTGAATTGAAATAGTGTTGCTTAACTGGTTATTAGGCTAGTAAGGATTTAAGTTGAGTAAAAAGTCTTTGGTTAAAAAAGTCTAATCATAATATATCTATGGTGATCTTAATAAATGTAAAAATGTTTTACAAATTACAGTATCACAACATGGCTGGCTAATGCTATTGCTATGCACTATATATCTGCCTTCATGTAAAAGGAGTGATGAAAACTTTCCTGAGGATAAGCCTTCGTCTACTGCCTAGCATTTGGTGTACTGATTCAAGTGTAATAGTCAACAATCTATTAGTCTACTTTCGTATCAATAATTATGTTTACTTTATTATTGACGTTATGTGTTTTGTTATACTAACAATTATGTTTACTTATTATTGTCGGACTATGATAATGTTTGCCATTCTAATCAAATTCTTGCGTATGATTCTATAGGATATGGCTGGACGTGGTAAAGGTGGTAGAGGAAGAGATGGTGATCAAAGAGGTGGCTCAGATATTGACCTAATGTCAAATTCACCTATGACACAACCCTAGGATGAGAATGTTCACAAAACTCAACCAACATTAGATGCTCACACAGAACCTCGTATTGGAGAAGCTAGTAGTGTAGGTATCATCAATATTATTAAACAAAATTTTAACATTTTAATATATTATGTATTTCTCACTTGACATACTTAACAGCTTCTTATAAGGGAAGTAAGAATGGAAGGGGCAAGTATAAATGCATCAAAGTGGACATGAAAGTTAAAAATGGAAAAATAAATGTTAACATACCTGAGGATATTCTCAGAGTAGTAGCAGAAAATGCTAGGGACTTTGTCAACTATTGTGGCTGGGTGGTAAGGATGACTACTCCATTAACTGAAAACAATTGGAAAACAGTGTCACAAGCAGTTGGTCAACAAATGTGGTTAAGGGTCAAGGTAATAAATATATGGCCTAACTTCTAAAATTACATTATATATCTTGCATAAGCTAGTCAATAATGTTTGTTTAAAAAATTCAACTTTGAAGGTCGAAATGAATGGCAACTGGAGGTATATGCCTTATCCACTATGCAACGGCTTTATAGATCCTGAAGATGTCGATTGCATAATGTATATAAAAAGTTTCAGACTGATGAGGAAAGGTTACAAAACATACCAGAGAATGTCAACATTGAAGATTGGAAGCATTTAATTGCTTATTTTGGTAGTGAGAAATTTCAAGTACAATACTATAGATATTATTCAATCAAAATCTTGTTTAGTTATATTATTTCATTAAAATTTATATTTCACCCAGAGTATTAGTCAGAGAAATGCACAAATAGAGCAAAATTAGTGATTAAGCATATTTGCAGTACAAAGTCTTTTGCAGAAGTTAAAAAGGCAACAATAATCCTCTTATTATTTACTTTTCTTTACTCCAATTTTCATGTTATGAAAATATTATTACAATTTACAACCTTACTGTCTTTCTCTTGATAAATTTTAGTTATGGAGATTCAACTACTAGAAAAAAGGCATCAGTAGATCAAGTTTAGATGCTACAACATACTAAAAGGACTAAAGAATGAAAGATGGTGTGGTTTGACCCAAAGTCACAAGAAATTCATGTAAGCTTTTAGTTCTCACTTATTGGTCATTTAATCATTTTCCATAGTCTTAAAAATTTTACCAACTAATTTCTTCAACTATATAAAGGGGGAGCTTCATGACCTTATCACTCAGCAACACTCAGAAGGTGATACTCCTTGACTACAGATGACATGTTATTGCAAGTACTTAGTAGTAGATCTAGCTATTTTCGAGGCAATGGTTATGGAAAGAAACCTCCATCAAAGAAGGGGAGGGCACAAGATGTTCATCAGGTACTTGAGGAAGCTAGAGTTGATCTTGAAGAGTTTAAGGTTAAGGTTAAATATGAAATTCAAGAAGAAATTAGAGCTAAAGTATTGGGAGGAACTTACTTCCCAACTTGAAGTTATGCTTCAAGCACATCTTAGTTCCATGTTTCCTTTTTTTTCTCAGGTAATACCCTAATTTCTTACACTTATTTATCTTCCATCACTTTTTATAAGTACGATTATTTATTTAGATGTAAACAAATCATATTATGTGTTGATTCAATTGATCAAAATGAATGGGCTAATTACTTATCTATATTTCATGTCATGGTGGTTGTAAAATTATACATAAATTAAACCAAAGTCTTACATAGTCTGGATGTACTGCTATATATATTTGTGTTTTATTCATTTATTGTATTTTCGCCATGGAGGTCAATTTCTATGGTCTGATGTGGGCGTGTCCACTATGTTTTCATTGCTTTTACTTGGGTTTGCTCAATAAATAGGGAAAACTATGCAGAAATTTTTATAAATGTCCCCCTACTTGAATCATATGCATACACGTTAAGTTAATTCAATTGTGCGTCTACTTGCCTTAAAACACTTGTTTTTCTGTTATCCAATTTGAGGATTGAATAAAATTATGACTTTTCTATCCAAGTTATGTGATGTGGTTAGAAGTATGCTTGTAAAATGTTAATTTTATATATGTGTATTAGATAACGTAGATGTTATTTTTGTAATTTGTTAGCTGTTATTAAGAAATTGTGAAAAACCTTCAAGAACTCTCATGTATGTTGAATTATTTGATTCAAAAATTATTCATTGTCTTATTAGGCCTTTAATTTATTTAACTTGAATATTACAGGTTTTTCATCCACACGAAAGTCGTTACAGAAAATACCTTGTGACACTCTTTATTTAACTTGTGACAACATGAAAGTTATTATAGAAACTACATTTTGTGACGCTATTTATATGTTATTACAAAATGTAGTTTTTGAGACGATAAGAAAGTCTTTACAGAAAATACCTTTTGTGACCATATTCGTATATTGTCACAAAAGATAATTTTTGCTATGACTTATTTTGGCGCCACAAAAACTACTTTTTGTGACGACATATTAGTATAGTCACAAATAAACGTTTCAGTAATGACTTTGGTCGTCATAAAAGATGATTTCAGTTATGATTTGTGAAAATTTTAGGAAATCATTGCATCAATAAAAACTTTAGTGATGACTATTGCTGTCACTAAAGGCACAATTAGTGACGACATATAAGTGTCACTAAATCTATATATTTTGTGATTCTCAAATGTCATCAAAAAAAGTTTACTTTCAGTGACGATCCAATTTTTTTGTCATTAAAAACCTTTAGCAATAAGGTATATGCGACGACTTATAACCATCACTAAAGGTCTTTATTGATGACTTTCAATACTTTTTGTGATGACTAAAACCTTTTTTTTTATAGTGATAACTATTTATAAGTTGGGCTATGCTTGAGCTTAAGTCAATGGACTTCATGTGTTTAGACTAACTGGGCTCAAGCCCAGGCCCATTTTGATTTTGGCACACATTTATGGATTATTTGGCTTAAGTTTATGGATAAAGTTTAGGTTTAGTCCATTATCATAATTCATTTTTTTACTTTCATTTTTGTAAGTGTAATTTATGTTTTAATACAATAATAATAACAACAATCTGAGACATGATAATAGTTTTAACAACATAGATAGACACATATAAGACTAAATGATATTAAAGTATATCAAAACCTCACCACTAGTACCAATGCCTTATATTTTTAGAAGCAATTTCTCTTCCTTCTTTTGTACCAGCATTTGAACCAGTACCTCAAAGTAATGGCTTCTACCGTTTACCATGAAGAACAAATGGTATAGGTTTAGAAGCATCATGACATTACAATACAATACTTGATAAGAGGTTTCATTGGAAATGCTAATTCATTAGGTACTTGGGTATGGCCTTACCAATAAACCTTGGATACTAAACTTATTACAATTACCTAGCCTATATAATTGGCATGTGTTTGATAATATGTCAAGACATTGTTTAGTCAACAAATATGGAGTTAATATGCCACAAAATTCTAGGATATGAGTTCCGGTTTGGTTTTGTGTAACTCAACTTCTTTTGTTTGAAAATGAATTCACTTGGCTAATCAATAAATTTATCCTTAATTCTAATGGATGATCAGAGATGGTTCAAACATTCATTTGTCTAGTCCATCAAGGTATACTTGTAAGGAATATTAATTTATTGTATAGATTTAGAACACTATTTATAAAATTATTAATTAATGAGCGTACATATTCTCGACATGCTTATTGATTCTAGATTAATCTAGAATAGGCAAGGTCTTTCTCTCCAACTCTAGATAGAAATACAATTATCAATAGAGTAAGCCAGAAATCAGTAATATTTCTTGTTAGGTTAGGAGTAGAGAGGGGACCTACCCTTTTATAAAAATAAAATAACCCTAACAGGCCCTCCCATTACAGGCCTATAGGATTAGGCCTATACTAAGCTATCAATCACATCAATACCATCAAGGTATATAGAGTTCAGAAATAACAGTGATCACAATACAGACTTTACCATCTCTTAGTGGATCTATAATCAGCCAATTTTATGGAAAACATAAAATCTCTAATCAATGGCAGCTCATATAAGAAAATTCTAACAATACTAGCTAAGAAGATATTGTACATGATAATAGGATTGTTATAGATTTGATAAACCATAATACCACATCCTATGATTTAGATTGCCTACAGCAGAGATGTTTAAAACACCAAGCCACGTACCTTTATCTAAATTTAATAATTTAGATAATATTAGTTGGTCTTCTAGTGAGTCAAGTCAATATATAACTAAGCTATGATATTGAATTCTAAGTCTAAATCTTTCAGCCAGCACAGACAGAGACCACAATAATAATTCGAATAATGATCCATTCAACTTAAATTCTTTACGAAATTAAATCTCCCAGAAAAAGTGAGTATTTCTTTGGCAATCTTGTTATAATATTCTACTACCAAGATAAAGCTTAGAATAAAACAAATCCTCACGGACTCCCAAAGCCTATTATGTGATGAAGAGCCACGTGGAGATGGACAGCCATGTAGGACAAGGAGACCCACTACACGTTACTTGGACACTCTGGCCACAAAAAAGAAGTCAACACTTGAAAGGGAAATAGGAAGCCATCCAGCTTATGAGAACAGTAACGTACACTCTGTAAACAATAGACGCGTGGCTTAAGAGGAAAAGGTTGCTGGTCCTAGGAAAAACTAGCTACATGCATAGGAAGCTAGCCATTGTATAGTTAAATAAGAAGTGTATGCTCTATAATAGGCAAGTAGTATTTTTTTTAGTATTTGGTTTTCTCCAAACCCTGATTGGAGGATTTAGTAATCTGCAATTTGCCTAACATTTATCTTTCATTGTTCGTGTTCCATCATATCTGGTATCAGAGCAATGGGATCCAATAAGGAAAGTTTAAGAAGTAAGAGGTGCGAAAGGTGTGCAGCAGTTTACTGTAGACGCCAAGAAAACAAGAGCACAGTTGTGAGGGATAGAGGAGAAATTGAAGAGGTTTTCAACTCCCTTGCCTGATTTTGAACTTAATGGGAACATTTACCTCAACAAAAAGGTGAATGAGGTTCCTCAACTTGTGAAGGATTCCATCGAGAAGATGGGTTCCACTCGTTTCATCACTCTCGATGGGTAAAGATGGATTTCCTAAGATTTTTAAGCAACGAACCAATAGAATGGGTGAGTTAAGTAAACCAGTACTTTAAGTTTCAAGAGACGACAAAAGAACATAGGGTAGGGTTAATGGCCTTTCACCTTGAAAAAGATGCAAATCAGTGATGGCAATGGTTGAAATGAGTACATTAGGAAAAATGGGGGGAGATTACATAGGGTTTATTCAAATACGAGCTCAAGGTCTACTTTACTCCCACGAAGTACAAATGTTTTGATGAAGCCCTATCCAGAGTAAAGAAAATAGGAACACTCAAGGATTACCAAAGGGAGATTGAGAAGTTAGCTAATAGGGTCATAGACTAGCCATAAATGGCACTGATTGGCACGTTCCTTGGGGGCCTCTAGGATGAGATTGCAGATGAAGTCAAGATGGCGAAACAAAGAACACTGAGGGAAACTATTGGGTTGCCACAATGAAAGATGAGCAGCTAGCAAGAAGGCGATGACCACTGGCTAAGGCAACCACAAACCAAACCACTACAACGATAACTAGTACAGCAAAACAAGAAACTAGCTCAAGCATAAAATGTCTATCTTGGGAAGATATGCAGCAAAGGAGGGAGAAAGGGTTGTGCTTCAATTATAATGATTGGTTCACCCCAGGGCATAAGTGCAAAGCACTGTAACTATTTCTAATTGAAGGAAATGAATAAGATGAAGAGGGAACCAAGTTGAGCCCTAATGCAGTAACTGAAGACAGTGAACAAGACAACTTGAAGGAACAAGTTGAGATTAATATCTATTCCTTCTCATGATGGAAATGACCCCACACCCTGAAGCTTCAAGCCCTTGGGAAAATAGCTGATCACAGTGTTGGTGGATAGTGGCTCAAACCATAACTTTGTGAGCTATCGAATTGCTCAATAACTACATTTACCCGTGACAATGACCAGGACTTCTCAGTAAGGATTGCAGATGGGGAAAACTAAATTGCAATAAGAAACACAAAGATATCCCCTTAGAAATTTAAGGGTTGATTTTCACAGTCACTATGTTCTCTCTTCCTCTATAAGGACTCGAAATTGTACTTGGGGTACAATGGCTGGGGAATCTAGGCTCTATCTTGTGTGATTGGAACCATCTGACCATGAGGTTTGAGTGGTAAGGAGAAATGCAACACTTTAGGGAACGAAGGAAACGATGCCTACTGCGAGCAGCATGCAGTATCTCGAAAAAGAACTAGAATGGGGAGGTGCTCTATTTACGATTATAGTTAAAGAAACCCAACAGGGAGGAACTACAGAGCAAATACCAAAAACAAGAGGAATAAGTGACATACTCAGTGGGTTTGTAACCCTTTCTGACGAACCACGATCATTACCACCACCAAGAAGCATTGACCACTGCATCCTTTTTAAAGAAGGGACCTCAACCATCAACATCCGACCATATAGATACTCCTACTTTCAAAAAGATGAGATAGAACAACAAGTGGCAACCATGCTAGAGAATAACTATTTAACTTAATTGCAACCCCTTTTCATTGTCAGTCATGTTAGTGAAGAAGAAGGATGTTATGGCGTTTCTGTACTAACTACTGATTGTTGAATGAGGTCACGGTTAAAGATCATTTCACAATCCCCACAGTTAATGATATGATCGATAAACTCCATAGAGCACAATTCTTCACCATGATCTTAGAGTAGGTTACCACCAGATTCGTCTCTACCTAGCCAATGTACCAAAGACAGCTTTCAAAACACATAGTGGGAACTATGAGTACCATGTCATACCTTTCGGGCTATACAACACACCCACAACATATACGAGTGGTGTTCCAGATCCTACAGAAGTAGTAATTCTTTCTTGAGTGTTCAAAGTGTTCATTTGGGCAAGAGCGCATTGATTACCTAGGTCATGTAATATCCAAACAGAGGGTACAGGTTGATGAACAAAACATCTCAGTCATGACCAATTAGAAGGTACCCATCAATGTGACAACACTTCGAGGTTTCCTGGTCTTCACATAATACTATCAAAAATTTTGTCGTGACTTCGGGAAGATTGCTTCACAATAAACACAACTATTGAAGAAAGAGCAATTTCATTGGAACAGTGAAGCTTCAAAAGCTTTTGAAAAGCTCAAAATTGCAATGACCACCACCATAGTCTTGGCAATCCCCAACTTTAGTGAAACTTTTGTAATTGAAACTGATGCTTTAGATGGTAGCATTAGAGCAGTCTTGTCTCAATAAGGTAGACTCATCGTATCTCTCAACAAAACTCTAGGTCCAACGAAGAAGGCCTGGCCTATCTATTCTAAAGGGATGCTTGCCATAATCGAAGCAATGCGATGCTAGAGGGCCTATTTTTTGGGCAAGAAATTTAAGGTCGTCACGAGTCAATAGAGCCTTAAATTCTTCATAGATCAGAAGGCTGTTACACTAAAGCAACAGAAGTAGGTCTCAAAACTATTAGGATACAAATAAGAGATCATCTACTGACCAAGCAAGAAAAACAATGTTGTTGATTCACTATCTAGAAAGGAATAAACAAACACTCTCCTAGCCCTTTTAGAACCCCAATTTTACATTTGGGATGAGCTTCGAAGAGAAACTACTGAGAGCCAATGGGCTCAAACCGTGAAACAGAAGCTGCATAATAATAATGAGGAGACACCATTATAAGTGGTGAGATAGGATGTTGTGGTTCAAGGATCGTGTAGTGGTATCATCGAAATCATCATTAAAGATGCGCATACTTTAGGAGTTCCACAACACTAGAACAGGGGGCCATTCAAGAGTCTTAAGAACTTAGCAAATGGTTGGCCAGTCCATGCATTGGAACCAACTCAAAAAAGATGTGATGAAACACATAGCCGAGTATGATGTATGCCAGAGGAATAAGTTGGAATGGAAGTCGCCGGTCAGTCTCCTATAACCTCTCTTTATACCCTCCCAAGTTTGGGAAAATATTTTAATGGACTTCGTTGAGGGATTGCCTAGCTCACAAGGATACAACAACAAATTTGTAGTCTTGGATCACTTGACAAAGTACGCCCATTTCATGAGGGTGGCACTCATTCATAGTGAAGAAGATTGTTAAAGTGTATATTGACAGGGTAGCTTATCTCCATGGAACACCAGATACCATCGTTAGTGATTGAGGACCTCTGTTTACAAGTAAATTTTAAAGGGAGTATTTCAAGCTATAAGGAACCCAATTCAATGTCATCTGCGTATCTCCCTGAAATCGATGGCCAGACAATGGTTGTGAACCGGAGCTTGCAATAATATCTCCACTGTTTCTTAACCTAATCACCAAAGTAATGGAGTCAATGCCTGCCTTGAGCTAAGTTATGGTACAACACCACATTTCATAGGGTTATTAGACTAATGCCATTTGAAGCCTTATATGGAAGACCTCTGCCAGCGATATCCCATCATCTACCTAGAACTACTTGTTAATATACTTTGTTTGTATATATATATTTTCCTTTTGTATCATATTCTTATATAGGTGTAGGTTTCTTGTATGTACAGGTGTAGGTTTCTTGTTGTTAGTTATTTTTCCTTAGCTTGTTTTCCCGGTAACCTTGTTTTTGGCTTTTATTTATTGAATGGAAAAAGGCTAAAGGGGTATTCTACCCTAGACCCAAAACTAAGTTTCATGGTATCAGAGCTCTGCATTGAATCTGGTATGCATCTCTTCTAGGCAAGCTAAGTTACTGCGTGTTGCTGAACAACAGGGCTGGTCTGTGTCTTGGGTCTTCGTCTGTTGCTGTATTCTTCTTAGCGTGAGTGAAGTATTTATGTTCTCTTCTTGCTATTTCGTTTATCGCAGCGTGAGGTAAGGATTTTTGTCTTTTGGGTGTCTTCAAAGACGCCCTTCTTGCTACATTCTTGGCTGCAGCGTGTTCAAATTTTTTTCTTTTGGGTGTCTTCAACGATGCCCTTCTTGCTGCATTCTTGGCTGCAGCGTGTTCGGCTTCTTGCTGCTTTGTTGGCTGCAGCGTGTACAAAGCGTTTATGATCTTCTAGTTGTCTTTCATGATATATCTTCTTGGTGTCGTGTTAGCTGTAGTGTGAGTGGAGCGTTTATGTTCTCCTGGTTGTCTTCCATGATATATCTTCTTAGTGTTTTGTTGGCTATAGCGTGAATGGAGCGTCTCTGTTTTGTGAATTTTCATATCTTTGTTTTGCTTTTGTGGTGAAGTCCATTTTGATGAAAAATTACATTTTCTTTAAATTGTTGATTGCCATGGCTGGTAGCTTCTCTGACTTTAATTGTGTCAAATTTACTGGCAAGAATTACATAACTTGGGAATTCCAGTTTCAAATGCTTATCATTGGAAAGGATCTATGGGTCATATAAATGGTAGTGTTCAAGCTCCTAATGAAGAAAAATAATTGGCTAAATGGAAAGTTCAAGATGCTAGAGTGATTTCTTGGATACTTGGATCGTGTGATCCGTAAATTGTCCTTAATTTATGCCCCTATACCACTACTAAGGATATGTGGGAATATTTGAGAAAAGTGTACTTTCAAACAAACTCAGCTGAAAGATTTCAATTAGAGTGTGACATTGCAGCTTTTTCCCAAGGGAATTTATCTATGCAGGAATTTTATTCTGGGTTTCAAAATATGTGGACAGAACTTTCTGGTATTATTTGTGCCACGGTACCTAAAGAAGCCCTTTCTGTGGTATTGGACATTCATGCTACCACCAAGCGTGATCAGTTTTTGATGAAGGTGCGACCTGATTTTGAGAACATTCATTCTAATTTGATGAGTCGGCATCCTCCTCCTACTTTAGATGTGTGCTTCAGCGAATTGCTTCGTGAAGAGCAACGTCTCTTTACTCGAGCTACTATTGAGCAAGAAAAGTTGACTGCAACATCTATGGCTTTCTCTACCAAGAAAAAGGTAAGGGGAGGGATATGAGCAAAGTCCAGTGCTTTAGCTACAGAAGTTATGGTCATATGGCTTCACACTGTACCACCAAGAAATTTTGCAATTACTGCAAAAAATCTGGACACCCCATCAAAGATTGTTGCATACGCCCTCAGAATCGCCAAGCCACTGCTTTCCCTACTACTATTCAACATACGAGTGAGACTTCCACTTCTTCTGCAGTCAGTCCTACTACTGCCTCGACTACCCTTACTCCTGAGATGGTTCAGTAGATGATTGTTTCAGCTTTCTCTGCTCTTAGTCTTCAAGGTCAAGGTAATTCATTATCCAAGTCTTGGCTTATTAATTCTGGTGCATCTAATCACATGACTAGTTCAGTCAACTTACTGCAACATGTCCATCCATACCATGGTGCTGCCCATATTCAAGTTGCTAATGGAAACACCTTACCTATTATTGCTATTGGTGATATTACTCCATCTCTCAAGAATGCTTTTGTATTACCTAATCTCATAATCTTCTTTCTGTTGGGTAATTAGTGGAAAATAACTGTGATGTCTCCTTTTCTTGTGATGGTTGTTATGTGCATGATTAGGTGTTAGGGACAGTGATCGCAAAGAGGCCTAAAATATGACGTTTGTTCCCTCTACATGTTTCCATTCCTCATAATGTAGCTCTAGCTTGTTCCTCTGTTGTCAACCAAAGTGCCGTGGGCATAAACGTTTGGGTCATCCTAATTTTGTTGTTTTATCTCATTTGCTGCATTCTGGTTCATTAGGGAATACTGATCCACCTAGCTCTTCTAGTCTTGTTTTTGACTGTTTTACTTGTAAATTAGGAAAAAGTACAATCCTTCCTTTTCCTATTGATGGTAGTCGTGCAAAAAAATATTTTGATATTATTCACAGTGATGTATGGGGGATCACACCTGTTATTTATTATGCACAATATAAGTATTTTGTTACCTTTATTGATGACTACAATCGATTTACTTATATTTATTTTCTCCGTTCTAAGTCTGAGGTTTGTTTGTCTTTAAGACCTTTATTGCATATATTGAAACTCAATTTTCTGCTGTTATTAAGGTTCTTAGGTATGATTCTGGTGGTGAATACATGTCTCATGCATTTCATGAGTTTTTGCATCAAAAAGGTATTCTCTCACAATGCTCTTGTCCCCATACACCTCAACAAAATGGTGTGGCGAATGGAAGAACCGCCATCTTTTAGAGGTAACTCGTACATTGTTACTTGAGTCGTCTGTTCCACCTTCCTTTTGGGTTGAAGCATTATCCACAGCTGTCTATCTTATCAATCGATTACCTTCTCAAACTCTTCATTTTGACTCTTCATACTTACATCTTTATCATCAACATCCTTCATATACCCATTTGTATACTTTTGGCTGTGTTTGTTTTGCTCATCTACCTCCTCATGAACGTCATAAACTTTTTGCTCAATCTGTTAAATGTGCCTTTATGGGGTATAGTACTAACCACAAAGGTTTTCTTTGCTATGATCCTGGTTCTAATCGACTCTGTGTTTCGAGAAATGTTGTTTTCTTTGAAAATCAATTTTTCTTTCCCTCTCATGTTCCGTCATCCTCTGAAGTTGCTTCTCTTCCTCTTTTTGATGACTTATCTTCTTCCATTGAATGATTTAAGCCTGCTTTTGTGTATAGTCGCCTTTCTTTGCCTCGACCTCTTCCTGACACTGCTTCTTCACCTGATCTTGCTCTATCAACTGATCCTATTTCACCTGCTCCACTTGCCCCACGACGATCCGCCTGCATGACTCGTCCTCCTACTTGGTATGACTCCTATCATACATCATTTACTACTGCTCTGTCTTCTCTTTCAGTTCCTTCCTCTTACTCTCAGGCCTCCACTCAAGTATGTTGGCAGCAAGCTATGCAAGAAGAACTTTGGGCCCTTCAGGAAAATTAGACTTGGGAGATTGTTCCATGTCCATTTACAGTCAAACCGATTGGGTGTAAATGGGTTTACTTAGTAAAACTCCACTCTGATGGCACCCTTGATTGCTATAAGCCTCGATTGGTTGCTCTAGGTAATTGCCAAGAATATGGTATTGACTATGAGGAGACATTTACTCCAGTGGCTAAAATGACTATTGTTCATATTATTCTTGCTCTTGCCGCTTCCCAGGGCTGGGTACTTCAACAGATGGATGTGAAAAATGATTTTCTCCATGGTGACCTCAAGGAGGATATCTATATGACACCTCCTTCTGGTTGTTTTCTTCAGTTTCTTCAGAAGTTTATAAGTTGCATTGTTCGTTTTATGGCTTAAAGCAAGCCCCCCGAGCATGGTTTGACAAGTTTCGTTCTACATTACTCCAGTTTAACTTTGTGCAAAGTCAATATGACTCTTCATTGTTTCTTCATAAATCAACCACAGGGGTTGTCCTCCTACTAGTCTATGTTAATGATATTGTTATTTTTGGTTCGGACTCCTTATTTATTACTCACCTTCAACAACATCTTCATAATTCCTTTCAGATGAAAGATCTTGGTCACCTTACTTACTTCTTGGGATTAGAAGTTCTCACCGACTCTTCT